>JAPVLO010000792.1:137500-415441 GCA_027257055.1 Cephalopachus bancanus | reverse complement strand
CAAAGGGTTAATTTGCTGAAATAAAATAGACTATTACAAAGGGCCAAGAAAAGACTCAATTGTCTGTTATATGCCATTACATATCACAGAAATTAAAGAAAAATTCTTTAAATTATTTTCCATATCTTTATTTAATGTATTCTTCAAAATGTAAGTGGAGGGGTTTTTTTTATTTGCTGGAATTCTTCCTTCCGTGTAGTTAAAAGGGTGCAATGTTTGTTTAATAATGTATAATGTTACCATTTTTCAAAGTAATATACACATGATTTTTAAAAATCAAATAGTATAACCTTATAATAAAAAACAACCCTTTTCTGCTCAATTTATTTCGATTCCCCATCCCTCAGTTTCGATCATTTTTAACTTTGTAACTTGTTACGCCATAGCTTTAAGTAATATGCTTATTCTATTACTTTTAATTTTTCAGTTTTAGATATTGCCTATTTGTTCCCAGATATGTCGCTTTAGAATTTCGTTCTAATACTCTACTGTTACTTCAAGTTACCGATCCTCCTATCATAGTTATTCTGCTTTTTAAGTTAAATAGATAGGCAACGTATATATCATTATGGACACTGAAATATTATTCACTTTAGAACCAAGTTAGAACGTGAGGTGGATGTTGAGCAGTTATTTTCCAATAGTTACTAATTTTTCTCTTTTCATTTTATGATTCTTCTCTAAAATGTTTTCCTGCTTTTCTCCCAAAAGGTCCACCATAACAGGTCTTCAATCCTGACCTGATTTCTAGGAGAAATCCTGCCAAATCTTCTGACCAATTACTTCAAACCATGCAATGATTCTCTCAGTGGCTAACATCCTTGACTATTCTCCTAGGTTAGATATACCATTTCCTGAATGTCATGCCTTATTGCTTCTTTGTGTATTCCTTTCTTTTGCTAAAGTTGATTCTCAACTAACTTCCTAAGAAAAGGGCATAGAGGGGAATAAGTCTCCTTTGAGTAATGGTTTGATTGGGTATAGGGTCTGGGGTTGAAAGTAGTGTTGCCTTTGAATATTAAAAGCATTGCAAGATTATCTTCCAAGTTTTCAGAAATGTTCAGAAAACGGAAGCCATCTTGATTCTTTTTAAAATTTATTTCATTTTACTTTATTTATTATTTTTATTTTTTCTTGATTCATATTTATTTTAAATAAACTGGTTTTTATTTAAAATTTTTAGAAACTTTTCTCTTTATGTGATTATAAAATTTTGCAATAAAAAGACAAAGTATTTGCATGAGTGTGTGTGTGTGTGTGTGTGTGTGTGTGTGTGTATGTCTATGTATGTGTTTCTTTTTCATCCACTGTGCTGGGGATTTGATGGCCCCTTTCAATCTAGTAATTACTGTCCTGCATTTCCAGGAAGTTTCCATGCATTATTTCTTAAATAATTAATTTCCTCGTCTCCATTTTTCTTTTCTTTCTTTCTGAAACTTCTGCTAGTCTATCACAAGACCCTTTGGATTTATCTTCTGATTTATTTATTTTATTAAAAATTAGCTTTCAGCAAAATTGACTTCTTTTCTGATTTATTTTTGTGTTTCAATTTTTTAAATTTTTTGATAATTGTTTTAAGACCTAGTATATGGTCTATTTTAGTGATTGCTCTGTGTTCATTTGTAGAGAATGTGCATTTTAGAGTTGTTAGATGTAGTGTTACATAATGTCAATTAGATCAAGTTATTCACATCTTCTATGACCTTACTAATATTTTCTCTTCTTGTTCTATCAATTACTATGAGAAGAGTGTCAAAATTTCTGGCTAAAGCCGGGCTCGGTGGCTCAGCCTGTAATCCCGCGCCTTTGGGAGGTTGAGGTGAGTGGATTGCCTGAGCCCGCGGGTTCGAGACCCGCCTGGGCAGCGAGACCTCATCTCTACAATAAATCAAAAAAAGCAGCTGGGCGTGGTAGTGCATGCCTGTAATTCCGGCTACTTGGAAGGCTGAGGCAGAAGGATCGCCGGAGCCCAGCAGGTCGAGGCTGCGGTGGCCGGGAGTGGCCACTGCACTCCAGTCTGGGTGACAGAGTGAGACTCCAACTCAAAAAAAAAAAAAAAAATTTCTGACTGTAATTGTGGATTTTTAAAAATTATGCCAGTATTTGTTTATTTTAAATCTATATAATTGGGTGCATTCGGTTTTAGGATTACTATATCTCGCTGATGAACTGAACCTTCTGTCGTTATGACACAACCCTCTAACCCTCTTTATCTCTGGTAATACTTCTTTCCTTGAAATCTACTTTATCTTATATTAGTGTTCTAATATAGGGTTTAATATGTTTATTTCTTTATATTTAAAGTGTCTGTCTGTTAAATAGCATATAGCTGGGTCTTTTAAGATCCAATCTGGGAATTCCTGCTTTTTAATTGATTGTTTAATCCATTAGCATTTAATATAATTATTAATATGGTTGACTTTGTCTACCATCTTGCTATTTGTTTTAAATTTGCCTATTTGTACTTATTACTTTTTTCTTTCTAGTTTTTTAAAATGAAGTATTTATTAGGTACATCATAATTCTGCATATTTATGGGATATAATTTGATGTTTCAATACATATCTATGTTTTATGATGATCTTATCAGGGTAGTTAGTGTATCTGTTACCTTATATATTTATAATTTCTTTGTGGTGACAGCATCAAAAGCCTCTTTTCTAGCTACTTTGTAATGGAAAATATTTTACTATTACTCTCAGTCACTCTTCTGTGCAATAGAACATTAAAATTTATTCCTTGTATCTAATTATAACTTTGAATGCATTGAACAGCTTGTCCCCATTCTCTCCTGCCCCCTCCCTTCTCTAGTCTCTGCTAACCACTCTTCTACTCTCTGCTTCTATGATATTAACTCTTTTGTTTTAAGATTAAACATATAAGTGACATCATGTGGTATTTCTCTTTCTGTGCCTAACTTATTTCACTTAATATAATGCCCTACAGGTTCATCCCTATTGTTGCAAATGATGGGATTTTTTGGTTGGTAGACACACTTAGGTTGATTCCTTAGCTTGGCTTTTGTGAATGGGGCTTAATCAATGTGAGAGTGAAGATCTCTTTGATATATTCATTTCATTACCTTCAGATGCATACCCAGTAACATAGCTTTAACTTTTTTGATAAACCACTCTACTGTTTGTTGTTGTTGTTATTGTTATTGTTGTTGTTGTTGTTGTTGTTGGCTTTGAGATGCATTCTCCTTCACCCAGACTGGAGTGCAGTGGCACACACGCTCACGGCCTCCTCAGTGTTGACCTGCTGGGCTCCAGTGATCCTTCTGCCTCAGTCTTCCAAGTAGCCCGAACTACAGATGCGTGCTACCACACCCAGCTATTTAAAAAAAAAATTTATTGTAGAGACGCGGTCTCACCAAGTTGCCCGGGCTGGTCTCGAACCCTTGGGTTCAGGCAATCCACTTGCATTGGCATCCCAAAGTGCAGATTACAGGCTGAGCCACCGAACCCGGCCCACTCTACCGTTTTTTACATGGCTGTTTTAACTTAGTCTTTTAAAAATTCAATGTGATTTTTTTATTAGTGTTTTAGCTATACATTTTTAAATCAGTTTTTTTATGGTTGCTCTAGAGATATGCTCTTAAGTTTATCACAATCTACTTTGAATTACTATTTTACCACTTTAAAAACAATGTAAGAAATTCACCACAGTATAAATCAATGTTCAACTCATTTAACTCTTGGTGCTATTACTCTCACATACTTTACTTCTAAATGTCTTTTAAAACCTGCCATACATTTTTATTATTTTTCCTCTTAGATCTTTCATAATTTTTAAATTATTTTTTGCTATAAACATTTAATAATATTCAAGAGGCATTTTTAAAATAATATTTTATATCAGCAAACATATTTACCACTTCTAGTGTTATTCATTTCTTTCTGCAAATTCAGGCTTCCATCTGGAGTCATTTCCTTTCACCGTTGAAAGTTTTCTCTTTTGCATTTCGTGTAGTAAAATCTGTTGGTAACAAACTATCTCAGCTGTTGTCTGAAAATGTTTTTATTTTGCCTTCATTTTTTAAATTCAGTTATGTGGTAGACAGCATCCTAAAAAGCTCCTCCCCTAAGATTTCTGTCACTTAGTTTTTCAGTCAACACTAATTTAGGTACTGCTGTAAAAGTAATTTGCAGATGTAATTGAAATACCAAATTAGTTGGTTTTAAGATTTCTCAGTGGGCCTGACTTAATAGCATCAACCCTTTTAGAGCATAAATTTTTTCTCTATCTGGTAGCAGAAGGGGAAATCAGAGATATTTGAGATGTGAGAGAGATTCAACACGAAGAAGGTTCTCTGTTGCTGAGATGCAGAAGCCATGGAACAAGGAACTAAATGTAGCCTTTAGTTGTTGAGAGCAGTCCACAACAGACGTTTAGGGAAAAATAAAGCGGTTTTCAGTACTGACCTTAAGGAATTGAGTTCTGCTAACAATAAGTTTGGAAGCATATTTTTCCAGAGCCTCCAGATGAGAACTCAACCCAGCTGATACCTTGATTTTTGCCTTGGGATACCCTGAACAGGGAACTCAGTCATGCTGGGTGTTGTTTTAAGTCAGCAAGTTTGTGGTAACTTGCTATATAGCATGAGAGAATTAATACAAGTTATAATTCACGTTAAGAAAAATGCTTAGATTTTCATTGTGCTATTCAAAATTTTGTAAAATGTATATACTTATGTTACCTACATTGACATCAAGATACAGAATATTTCTATTATCCCAGAACATTTCTTCAGGTTCTCTAGTCAACCTTACCACTACCAAGTAAACACTGATCTAATTTCTATTATCATATACTAGTTTATTTTTGTTGCAGAATTTCATATTAATTAAATTAATCAGAGTGCACTTTTTGTGGCTTGCTTATTTCACAAGGAGTAATTTTTTTTTTTAGATTCAGTCATGGTATTGGTCATTAATTTTCATTGCTGAGTAGTATTCCACTGCACTAATATACCACAGTTTATAAATAACCTTACTGATAGACATTTAGGCTGTTTTCACATTTTGACTATTATCAATAAAGCTGCTGTGAACATTCTTGAGCATGTCTTTTTGTGAACATATGTTTTCATTTCTTTTGGATAATTGCCTAGAATTGCTTAATTATAGAGTAGATATGGTTTAACTTAATAAAAGCTGCTAGATAGCTTTTCAAACTTGGAGCATTTTGCTCTTCCACCAGCAATGTGTAAGAGTTGTTTATTTCATATCCTCCAAAATTTGGTGATGTCATTTTTTAAACGATCTTAGTGGGTGTGTAGCAGTATCTCACTATGATTTGAATTTTCATTTCCTGATGACCAATGATATTAAAGTTATTTCACGTTTTTATTGGCTATTCATATATCTTGTTTTATGAAGTGTATTTTCAAGTTTTTTGTCCATTTTCTCTGGTGTACTGTTTATTTTAACTTATTACTGAGTTGTAGAAATTCATTATTCCTACTCTGAATACAGTTCATTTTTGTGCTCTATGTTACAAATATTTTATCCAACCTATAGGTCGCATTTTCATTCCCTTAATATTGTATTTAAGAGACAGAGAGAGATATAGATTGATTCTTTATGTTACCCAGGCTAGATTCAACCTCCTGACTCAAGCGATCCTCCTGCCTCAGCCTCTCAAGTAGCTGAGACAACAAGCACACAGCCACACCTGGCTAATATTGTCTTTTGATTAGCAGAAGTATTTAATTTTGATGAAGCAAATTATATTAAGTTTTAAGGTTCACATTTTTTGTGTTCTAGGAAACCTCTGCCTAGCACAAGTTTGAAAAAACATTATCCTATGTATTCTTCTAGTAGCTTTATAGCTTTCACTGCTGTGATTAGGTCAATGATCCATCTTAGATGTGTTGTATGTTTTGTCAGGTAGCAGTCTTAGATCTTCTCCTGTGTAGATACGAAATTTTAGAGAGATTCTTCTCTGTTCAGTAGTTTGCTTTGCACCCTTCTTGAAAGTTATATATGTGGTTTCTATGGATTCTCTATTTTTTCTCAGTGATCTGTTTATTTTGTTGCCAGTACCACACTGTCTTAATTACTGTTACTGTATACAAAGACTTAGTCAAAGAGTATGAGCCCTTCAACTTTGTTCTTCTTTTTCAAGATTGTTCTGACTTTTCTAGGTCTCTAGTCTTCCCAAATAAACTTTAAAATAAGCTTGTAAATTTCTAGAAAAAAAAAACTGAATGTGATTTTCAGGATTGCATTGAATCAATGTTGCCCAACAGAATCTTCTGTAATAATACAAATGTTTTGCAACTGTTCTGTCCGTAGAGTAGCCATTAGATACCCATGGCTTTTGAGCACTTAAAATGCGGCTAGTAAGATGGGACAAAATGATCTTAAAATATTATTCAATGATAATTACTTAAAATTTAAACAGCTACATGTGACTAGTAGCTACCATATTGGAAAATTCAGCTCTAAGTCAATTTGCTGGAAATTTATATTTTAATATTGAATTTTTCTTATCTAAGAACATCTTATATCTTTCCATTTGGTTAAGTATCTTTTAATTTCTTTCAGTGATGTTTTGTAGTTTTTAGTGATCTTAAACACTATTTGCTAGATTACCTCTAAGTTTTGTTATATTTTGTCAAAGCTTTCTGCATCTACTGAAATGATAAAATTTTCTCCTTTAATTGGATAAGATGATAAATTACATTGCTCAATTGTTATATGCTAAACCAACCTTGCATCACTGCAATAAACTTTTCTTGGTCAAAGTGTATTATCATTCTTATATATTGCTTTCTAATATTTTGGAAAGGACTTTTTGTGTCTATGTTCAGGAGATATATTTGTCTATAATTTATCTTTATTTTATGTCCTATTTTGATATCAAAGTTATACTGGTTTCATAAATTGCTTGGGAAGTGTTCCTCATTTTCTGTTTTTTGAAAGAATCTTCATATTATTGATATGATTTCTTCCTTAATTGTTTGAAAGGATTTACCCATGAAGCCATCTGTGCCTAAAGCTTTATTTGTGGAAAGTTGTTTAATTATAAATCCCATTTCATTAATGAAGCAATCCAATTTACATTAGTTACAAAAAGCTAGATAGTTGCAAAAAATACCTAGATATAAAGCTAACCACAAAAAATGAAAGATTTCTACAAGGAAAACCATAAAAAGCTGATGTTGAAGTTGAAAAGGGCACAAACGAGTAGAAAGATACCCCATGTTCTTGGATATGCAGAATTAATGTTGCTAAAATGTCTATATTGCCCAAAACAATCTATCGACTCCGTGCAATCTCTATCAAAATATCAATGACATTCTTCACAGAAAATAGAAAAACTAATCTTAAAATTCATGTGGACAGCAAAATACCTTGAATAGCTAAAGTAATTCAGAAAAAAAAAGAACAAAGCTGGAGGTATCACATTACTTGATTTTAAATTATATTACAAAGCTATAGTAATTAGCACAGCATGGCACTGACATAAAAACAGATATAAATACCAATGAAACAGAATAGAGGATCCATAAATTAATTCACACACTTACAACCAACTCATTTTCGAAAAAGGCACTGAGAGCATACATTGAGAAAGAGACAGTCTCCTTAATAAATGGCACTGGGAAAGCTAAATATCCATATGCAGAAGAATGAAACTAGATCCTTATCTTTTACCATATGCAAAAATAAACTCAAACCAAACTAAAGACTAAATGTAAGACCTGATACTGTGAAATTTCTAAAACAAAAGATTGAAAAAATGTTATAGGACATTGGTCTGGGAAAAGATACTTTTGTATAAGACCTCCAAGAACAAGCAACTAAAGCAAAAGTAGACACATAGGATTAAATCAAGCTAAGAAGTTTCTGCACAGCAAAATAAAATCAACAAAATGAAAAGGCAACCTACAAAATAAAAGAAAATATATGCACGCTATTTTTCTGACAGGGATTAATAATGAGAATGTGTAAGAAACACAACTCAATAGAAAAAAAATGATTAAAAAATGGGCAAAGACCTAAATAGACATTTCTCAGAAGAAGACATGCAAATTATCAATAGGCATAAGAAAAAATGCTCAACATTACTAATCATCAGGAAATGCAAATCAAAATCACAATGAACTATCATCTCATACCAATTAGAATTAGAATGGTTATTATGAAAAAGACAAAAAAATACCAGCTGCTAGAGGATGTGAAGAAAGGCAAACGTTGGAACACTATTGATGGGTTGTAAAATACTACAGCCATTAAGGAAAACATGTAGAGGTGGAGGTTTCTCTCTCTCTCTCTCTCTCTCTCTCTCTCTCTCTCTCTCTCTCTCTCCCCCCCCTCTCTCTAAGGAAAACATGTAGAGGTGGAGGTTTCTCTCTCTCTCTCTCTCTCTCTCTCTCACACACACACACACACACACACACACACACACACACACACACACACCCTACAAATAGAACAACTACCATATGATCTAGCAGTCCCACTGCTGGATATATATCCAAAAGAAAGGAAATCAGTATATTGAAGAGATCTGAGGGTAGACCCCAAATAATAACCAGAATCTATTTATTAAAAAGTGTGTATTTATTCTTACATCGTTAAACTTTAGTCGCCTTCAAAGTAGTATCCATCTGATACACTATACCTATTGGGATGCTTTCTCCACGGCTCAAAACAGTTTTTGAACCACCGATTTTGATGCCTTTTGGTGCTTCTTCCATTTTTTTTTGTTTGTTTGTTTGCTTGTTTCAATTCTTTCACATTGACAAAGCATTTTCCATTGAGGACTTTTTAATCCGGGGAAACAAAAAAAGTCGCTTGGGTAGAGATTGAGTGAATAAGGAGGGCGGGGTATGGGAGTCATGCTGCTTTTGGTCCAAAACTGTTGAACATTCAGTGCAATGTGGGCAGGTGCATTGTTATGGTGGAAGAACCAGTCACCTGTTTGCCACAACTTGTGACATTTCTTCCACAAATCATGATGCAGCCTTCTCAAAACTTCCAGATAAAAATTTTGGTTGACCGATCTGGAGGAACAAATTCCTAGTGTACTACAAGAGGCCCGTCCTCCAAATAGATAATTCCAAGGTTTTTGGGGTCCCCCTTCATATCTGAACATCCATGTCTTTTGCAACACTATTCACAATAGCCAAGATATGAATCAATCAATCAAGATATGAATCAATCTAAGTGTTCATCAGCAGTTAGACGGATAAAGAAAATGTGGTATATATATATTCAATAAAATGTATTCAGCCATAATAAGAATTGAATTGGAGGTCATTATGTTAAGTAAAATAAACCAGACACAGAAAGACAAATATTGCACATTCTCACTCATATTTGGGAGCTAACAAACTGGATAAAGAAAATGTGGTACATAAGAGTAGGCACCATGGGATACTATGCAGTCATTAAAAAATGAAATTATGTTCTTTTCAGCAACATGGATGCAGCTGCAAGTATCAAAATATTAAATGTAGATGCAAAATATGTTCAACTATCATATATCAACAAAAATAATTAAAAATCAAAAGCAAACAAAAAATATTTATAGTGCCACGTGTAAAAAATAAAGTTCATCAGCAAATATAGATTCTCTCCTGTTTGTATTGGTTTTGGTAATTGTTTCTTTCAAATAATTTATTTCATTGTTGAATGTACTGACATCTAGTTGTACATAATATCCCTTTTTTATCTTTTAACATCTGTATGATCACTTTTTTATTCTTGATGTTGATCATTTATGTTGTCTTTCTTTTGTTTTAATAACTCTTGCTCACTGTTCATTCATTTTATTTATATTTTCAAAAAAACAACTTCTGGCTTTGTTGGCAATCTTTTCTTTTTGTTTCTAGTTTATCAATTTCACTTTTATTTTTATTATTTCTTTTTTTCTACTTACTAGAGATTAACAAGTTAATTAGGGATTAATCTCATTTTTCTGATTTCTTGAAGTGGAAATGGAGGTCATTGATTTCATATCTTTCATCTAATGTAAATATTTAAAGTTACACATTTCCTTCTAAGGAGTATTTTAGCTGCATCACACACAATTTTTGATATGTTGTCTTATCATCATTCTTTTAAAAATATTTTCTAATATCCTTTATGATTTTTTCTTCGACTCATGAGATTTTTAATAGCGTATTATATAATTTCAAAATATTTGGGGACTCTGTAACTTGTTGTTTTCCATTTTAATAACTGGGTGGTTGGAGAATATACTCTGTATGATGTCAATCTTAGAAGTATATTGAGACTTGTTTTATGACCCATCACATGGCCTATATTAGTGAATGTTCTTAGACAAATATATATTTTGCTGTTAATGGATCTGACATTCTATAAATGTTATTTGGGTCAAATGGTTGATGATGTTTTCATCTTTTATATTTTTCTCTGTACATATTTTGTCAATTACTAAAATAGTATTAAGGTTTCTATATTTGTAGACTTGTCTATACTTTTCTTTATTTCTGACAAGTTTTGCTTCATATATTCGGGGAATTTTCTTTGGGAGCAACACATTTAGGATAGTTATCTCTTCTTGAGGAATTACTTCTTTTATCATTATGAAATGTCCCTCTTTATCTTTAGTAATTCTCTTCACTGTGAGTTCTACTTTGTCTGATATGAATAGAGCTATGCCATTTTTCTTGTGCATAGGGTGTGCATGAAATCCTTTTTCCATTTTTCCATTTCAACTTTTTATGTCTTTATGCATAAAGTATGTATCAAGTAAGAAACATAGTGAGGTCTTACTTTATCATACAGTTTGACAGGCATTGTCTTTTAACTGAGGTGTTTAGTTTATATGAATTTAATGTAATTATTAATATCTTAAACCTACACCTTGGCACTTAATTTCTGTTTGTCTCATCTGCTCTTTATTTTTCTGTTCCTACTGTCCTAATCTTTTTTGGTTTAATGAAATGTATGTATTTCAGTGTATTTCCTCTGTTGATATTTTAGTTATTCCCTTTCTTATTATTTTTAATGATTTTGTAGAGATTATAATATATCTTTAACTTATCACAGTCGACATTCAAAGAATGTTCCTACATGATCTATTTAATAATTTTATGAAGTATATTTCAGTCATTACTCTCACATCCTTTGAGTTCTTACCATATATTTTATTTTCACATATGCGATAAATTGCATATTCCTTTGTTGTATGTTTATATTAAGTAGCCAATAGATTTTAAGAGATTAAATAATATATATATGAAAATAACAATACAAATTTAGAAAATGATTCATATTTATTGACCAATTTACTCTTCTGTAAATCTTTCATTTATTTATGCAGAACTAGGTTTCTATCTATGTTTTTTCTTTCAGCTTGCTTGATTTTGTTCATTATTTCTTATAGTGCAGGTCTGTGGGAAATGAATTATTTCTTCTTTGCCTGTCTGAAATGTCCATAGTTCTTTATTTCTGAAATTCCAATTCCATATATGATAGACCATTTGATATTATCCTATAGGTCTCTGATGGTGTGTGTGCATGTGTGTGTTATTCTGTTTTTTGGTCACCTCTTTGGTTCCCTTTGGATAGTTTCTATCTTTGTGACATCAGATCACTTTTTGAATTTGCTAATTCTTTTCTGTTATGTTCAGTCTTCTTCCATTTCAATTATTTCTTTATCTTAGTATTTTTTTTAGTTCTTTAATTTTCATCTGGTCCTTTTCAAAATTTCTTTTTTTCTCTGTTGAATTTTTACATCTCATTACAGAGTTTCCCCCTATATTCTCTCATTTCTAAAGCATATTTATAGTAACTATTTAAAAATTTTTCCTGTTTATTCCAACTCCTGGATAATTTCTAAGTCTTTCTAATGAATTTGTTTTTAGTATTATGGTTTGTGGTTCCCGCTTTCTTCACATGTCTATTAATTATTTTATTATATACTAGATATTGTGGATGATATGTTGTAGAGACTCTGAATTATATCACCTTCTGCCAAAGATTAAATTTTTTTCTTCTAAGAAACACCCTTCTGGACATCAGTCTAGGCAATTAATTTATGACCAAGTTCTCAAGACCAAATGCAGCAAAAATAGACAAGTGGGACCTAATTTAACTAATAAGTTTCTGCACTGTAAAACTTTCATCAGAGTAAATAGACAAAGAGTAAATATTTTATCCCTACAGAATGGGATAAAATATTTGCAAACTATGCATTCAATTAAGGACTAATACTCAGAATCTATAAGAAACTTAAATGAATCAACAGAAGAAAAAAAAAGAAAAAATAACCCCATTTAAAAAGTGAGCAAAGGACATGAACAGTCACTTCTCAAAGGAAGACATAGAAGTAGCCAACAACATATGAAAAAATGCTCAACATCACTCATCATCAGAAAGTTTCAAATCAAAACAACAATGAGATACCATCTCATACCAGTCAGAATGACTGTTGTCACTAAGTCAAAAATCAAAAAATGTTGGCAAGTTTGCAGAGAAAAGGGAATGCTTCTACAGTGTTGGTGGGAATGTAAGCTAGTTTAGCCCCTGTGAAAAGCAGTTTGGAAATTTATCAAAGAACAAAACATAGATTTGCCACTCCATTCAGCAATCCCACTACTGAATATATACCTAAAGGAGCATGACTTCTTCTACAAAAAAACCAAAAAACAAAAAAACTGCACTCATATGTTTATTGTAACTATTCACAATAGCAAAAACATGGAACCAACCTAGGTGCCCATCAACAGTAGAGTGGATAAAGAAAATGTGGTACATATACACCATGGAATACTATGCAGCCATAAAAAAGAACAAAATCATGTTCCTTGCAGCAATGTGGATACAGCTGGAGGTCATTTTTCTAAGCAAATTAACACAGGAACAGAAAATCAAATACTATATGTTTTCACCTACAAGTGTGAGCTAAACACTGGGTACACACAGGCATAAAGATGGGAACAACATTACTGGGGACACCTAAAAAGGGTGAGTGACAGAAGAGACAAGAGTTGAAAAACTATCTATTGGTTACTATGCTCACCATTTGCATGACAGGCTTAATAAAGCCCAGATCTCATCATCTAACAAATATGCACATGTACCACTTAAATCTAAAATACAAAATAAAAAGTTATGCTCTGGAAGGCAGTTAAATTACTAAAAAATACCCTGAGATCCTGTCAAAGCCTGGTTTTATGCTTTAAGAGTGGAAGAGAGCTATTTGTATTTTGCTCCCAGTCCTAAAGTGTAATCTTTAATTTTAGTTAGCCATTCTTATGTATTACTAAAGTGTGGTCTTTCTCAGGTCGCAAGTAAATGTCTGTTGTGTTTACTAAGGTCTCTCCACTCTGGGTGGGTCAAAACTCTAAATATCCTTAACACTATGTGAGTTAAGAAATCTGTTTAGCTCTTAGACTTTTAATAGCTGTCTTCTGCAGGCCTCATGGAGTCCTATCCTGAACACAAAGAGCTGAAGATTTGATGAAGGAACCAAAGAGCACTTCTACACAAATTTCTGTAACTCCCCCCCAAATTTCCAGTAACTGCTCCACAAATTTCAGTCAACATAGCAGCTCATAATTCTATTCTCTCTTTCCTTTACTCCACTGCTGCACTGGAATTTGGAAATTTCCCACAGGCAGAAAGCCAGGGAGTATGTGAACCTCAAATTATGTGCTTCTCCTGGACTGGATTAAAAAAATGTGGTACATATACACAATGGAATATTAAGCAGCCATAAAGAAGGACAAGCATATGGACTTCACAGCAACCTGGATGGATTTGGAGTCCATCATACTCAGTGATCTACACAGAAACAAAAAATCGAGTATCATATGTTGTCACTCATAAGTGGACCTTGAACAATTATCATACTGTAAGGGATTGGCAGTAGTGGGAAACTGCCAGGAGAGGGGGCTGTGGGACTGGCAGTTAAGGGAAACTGCCAGGGGAGAGAGGGGCACACCTCATCAACAAGGTCTGCATAATGAACATTTGTATACCTAACCCTGAGTTGTATCCCACGTCTTTAAAATAAAAAAATAAAAATCAGGTGCCTCTCCTCTGCTGATCATAGCAGACCTGTATGACCACTATCAAAAGCTTGAAAACTATTGCTTCATATACTTTGTTGAGGAAGCATCTGAGCGATTCAAAATCCTCTTAAGAAGGAATTTGTTGCCGGGCTTGGTGGCTCAGCCTGTAATCCCGCGCCTTTGGGAGGCTGAGGTGAGTGGATTGCCTGAGCTTGCGGGTTCGAGACCCGCTGGGCAGCGAGACCTCATCTCTACAATAAATCAAAAATCAGCCGGGCGTGGTAGCGCGCGCCTGTAATTCCGGCTACTCAGAAGGCTGAGGCGGAAGGATCGCCGGAGCCCAGCAGGTCGAGGCGCGGTGGCCGGAAGCGGTCACTGCACTCCAGTTTGGGCAACTGAGTGAGACTCCAACTCAAAAAAAAAAGAAGGAATTTGTTCGTGTACACAGAAATCAGGGATGAAGATATTTATGAAATTAGTACATTTTATCTAGAGTAAACTGTCAAACAGATTTTTCAACCTATTCTCTGAGGATCTGGTGACTTTCAAGAAGGATCCTGTATTAGTCAATGTAGTTCTAGCTGCTATACCACTTCACCATGCCTTTTGCTCTGTGTTAGAAAATCAAGAGAATGAACATTTCATCAAGTCTTTTTTACAGTCACAAATGTATAGCCTGTGAGATTGTACAGAGACTGAGTGCTCTGTGGACAGGGCACTTATCCCCCATTCCCACTCCTGCTTCTAGCTCTAGGAGTCAAGTAATTCACTGATATTCTCACTAGCAGGCAGGTCTCTGTAAAATGACAAGAGGGACTCAAAAAAAAAAAACCTGGAATGTATTTAAAAATTGTGTATTTATTCTTACATGTTTAAACTTCAGTCACTTTCAAAGTACTCTCTATTTGATGCAATAAACCTATTGAGACACCTTTTTCACTGCTCAAAACAGTTTGTTTTGGTTTGTTTGTTTTTGTTTTTGTTTTTTGAGTTGGCATCTCACTCTGTCGCCCAGACTGGAGTGCAGTGGCCGCTCCCAGCCCCCGCAGCCTCGACCCGCTGGGCTCCGGCGAACCTTCTGCCTCAGCCTTCCAAGTAGCCGGAATTACAGGCATGCGCTACCATGCCCGGCTGATTTTTTTTTTTTTTTTTTTTTGATTTATTGTAGAGATGAGGTCTCGCGGCCCAGGCGGGTCTCGAACCCGCGGGCTCAGGCAATCCACTCACCTCAGCCTCCCAAAGGCGCGGGATTACAGGCTGAGCCACCAAGCCCGGCTCAAAACAATTTCTGAACTTCTCAATTTTGATATCTTTTAGTGCTTCTGCCATTTTTGTTTCACCTCTTCCACATTGACAAAACGTTTCCCTTTGAGGACTTTTTTCATCTGGGGAAACAGACAAACAAAAAATCTCTCGGGGCAAGATCTGCTAAATAGGGATGGTAGGGCACAGCAGTCATGCCGTTTGGGGTCAAAACTGTTGAACACTCAGCGTGGTGTGGGCAGATGCATTGTCATGATGGAAGAACCAATCACCTGTTTGCCACAAAAAAGATTCACTGAAGCTGAACGCAGCCTCTCACAACAATGCTAGCTGGTACACTGATGCTGATGGGTACCTACAAGACTCACCTAGCGGGAGAGGCCTGTACTACAAGAGGCCTGCCCTCTAAAAGATAATTCCAGAAATTGTTGATTCCCTCTCGTATATCATACATTAAGAGATGGCATTACAGCAGAAACTCAAAAGAGCATTCTCATTGAGGAATCTTATGAATCAAGTACCTGTCATGGATTCAAACTGCCATCTTCTCTGGAGTTTTTCAGTGTATCATAAAGACTGCATCTAACGTCTCCAGGTCTAATAACATATACCAATAATATCATAGAGCATTATTTCATGTTTTGTTTAATTAAATCAAGCACAGCAACAGGATAGTAAAACATTCATTGTTCCAATGTTACTTTCCTAGGGAATTGGCAACCTCCCTATGCCCTTCCACGAGAATCCTCTTCCTTGAAAGAGCAAATTTAGTGCCGGGCGCAGTTGTATGTAACTACCATTGCAGCTACTTGGGAGGTTGAGGTGGGAGGATCACTTGAGCCTAGGAGTTCAAGGCTGCAGCGCGCGATGATCACATCTGTGAGTAGCCACTATACTCCAGCCTAAGCAACATAGTGAAGCCTCATTTCTTTTTTCTTTTTCTTTTCTTTTCTTTTTTTTTTTTTTGAGTTGGGAGTCTCTCTGTCCCCCAGACTGGAGTGCAGTGGTATGCTCCCGGCCACCGCAGCCTCGACCTGCTGGGCTCCGGCGATCCTTTCACCTCAGCCTTCCAAGTAGCTGGAACTACAGGCGCACGCTACCACGCCCGGCTAGTTTTTGATTTATTTTATAGACGAGGTCTCACCAAGTTGCCCCGGGCGGGTCTCTAACCCGCGGGCTCAGGCAAACCACTCGCCTCGGGCTCCCAAAATGCTGGGATTACAGGCTGAGCCACTGAGCCCAGCAAAACTTCATCTCTTAAACAAAAACTTGACCAGGTGTGGTGACATGTTCCTGTAATCCTGGTTATTTAGGAGGCTGAGGTATTACTTGAGCCCAGGAGTTTGAGGCTGCAATGAACTATGAGTATGCCACTACACTCCAACCTGGGTAACAGACCAAGACCTTCTCTATACTACTACTAATAATAATATCTGTAAGATCCCCTGCAGCAACCCAATCTTTACTGTATTTTTCTTGCACAAAAGTAAAAAATGTCTGAGTCGCTTCCTTGCCCACTCAGAAAATGTATATGGTTTGAAGTTTATCAGCACGTGGACAATTTCCAGGCTGTTAAGAAATTATTGGCTTCCATGTATCGCATGAACATCAGCCATCTCTTTCTACTTCCTCTTAGCCCCCAGCATTGCCACTTGCTTGCAACTTAACAGCTATAGTTTCTGTATATGAGAATTCTGTACAAAGTGTTAAGTCAACCCTGTTGTAACAGAAATAAAAAATAACCACAAGTAGCTCCACGGCTATGTTTTTACTATTTGTACTAGTCTCAAGTCTTTCTGAGATTACTTTCCAAACCAGGAGAAGTATTTCCTGTATCTTGTCAGATTGCACTGGAGTCCCTTATACAGTTCCTAAGATTATACCCCTTGAGTGCTAGCATTCTGAACTGTTTTTCTTTGCAAATTCTAGGTCATATTGAGTCACCCTTATTGGAAATGTTGATGCTGAAAGATCTCCCAGATTCACCTCTTTAGGCTGATAAAATTGCACAGTTAACTACAAGGATCTGAGTTAGCCTGGATCTTGAACTGAATCAGGAGGGGGTATCTATAAGAGAATTGCCCAAGGAATTTAAACGCTTCAAACCTGTCGAAATGAGTTATCTGTCTATAAAGAATGCCTTGTATCAAGGAATTGCAATGTTTTTCAAGAAGGCAGTTTTCTTGTTATCTTGATCATGCTAAATGTAGCATTATCTGAGATCTGTTTGCATGAAAGCTTCAGAAATAAGCTATTTATGATGCCCTGGAATTTATTCTGATATTTAAAAGACTGTAAAGGAGTACAGACTGTGACGAATTACTTGACATGATGGATTAAGGCACCTACTTTTCCATGGCAGGGGTGGGGAGATGAAGAAACAAAGTGATTGGGAAGATTTGGATAAGAATCCGTATTTATTTTGTAGGGCCATTCTAGGGTAAGACTATTTTCAGTAGTCTAGGTTTCCTCTTAAAATGTTTCAAAGGGGTCTTAGGACCAACTCCAACCTCTACTGTGCCACTTGTTTTTAATAAATGTATTAGCAAGCACTACTGTTTCTGACAATGTGGCCTACACATTGAGATTTTAAGTTTGTTCCACTGTTTAGAAGGTAAAAGTAACTTCAGGAAGTTTGGAAAACACAGAAGGTTAAAAGAGAGGAAAATGACCATTCTACATTAACTTACCCACATAAAACTATCAACATTAATATTTTGATGTATTTCTTTCCTATTTTAATGCACTAAAAAATTAAATGGGTTTGTATGTGGCAAAGCACTTCCAAGCTATTCAGAAGTCTGTAAAATAAAAAGTAAATTTTTTTAGTTGCTTTTGAGCCCCACAGATGGAGACACCATTTACACTAGACATTGGTTTCTATTTTTCAGGAGGTATCAAATTTAGCATTAGATGCTGTGTTTATGTTTCTATTTATTGGTATTTTAGACACTATCTATTGACTCCTTTCCATTCAAGGTCTGAATCTTGGCTCTCCTACTTCCTGGCTTTGCAACCTTGAGCAATTTCCTTACTCTTTCTAGGCCTCAGTTTTCTCATAAGTAAAAATGAAGATAATAATAGTTCCTACCTCACAGTGTTATGGAGATTATATGAGTTGATACTTTTAAATGTTTGGAAAAGGGTTTATACAAGGGGGAACCTCCTGAAAATGAAATTATCTTCTTGAGGGTAAGCCCTTTGTAGCACAGTCTTCTCCCACTAGGTTCTAGGAACCCATGGGCATCAGTGTACCATCACGTGTTGTTGTGAGAGACTGCATTCAGCTTCAGTGAATTTTTTTTTTTTTTTGGAGACTTATTCAACATGTTTGCCCATTTCCTGATGGGTGATTTACAAGCACACCTGCCCACACCACGCTGAGTGTTCAGCACTTTTTGACCAAATATAATGTGACCCCCATGCCTTACCCTTCCTATTCACCCAATCTCTCCCAAAGGGACATTTTTTTTGTTCCCCTGATGAAAACAGTCCTCAAAGTGTAACGTTTTGCCCATGTGGAAGAGGGGAACCAAAATCTGGTAGAAGAACAAAAAGGCATCAAAATGAACGCATTCAAGCACTATTTTGAACAATGGAATAAGTGTCTCAATAGGTGCATTGCATCAGACAGAGAGTACTTTGAAGGTGACTGAAATTTAAACATGTAGAAATAAAACACAAATTTTGATAAGTTTTTAAAAATAAATTCTGGGTTTTTTTGGGGGGTTCCCTTCACATGTGCTCAATAAATATTATTTTTATTGTTTGAAAGATTAAAATTTTAGGTTGTTTTTGTGGCTGTCTATTTTTATTCCACTTCTCCTCATTTGTTAGTTTGCTTTGGGGTATTTTTATATATTCCAATAATAAATTAAACCTATATTTGCCATTTTGACTGTTGCCAATAGATTTTGAAATGTGAGATATTTCTTCCAATAATAAAATTGACTTCATCCTATTTCCTCTCATTTTCCAATTTGTGTTAACTATACTTTTATTTTCATGTGACCAAGTTGGTTAATATTTATATTGTTTTGAAACTATAAGTCTTTTATGTTTCTTTTAGGTCCTTACTACCCACAGTATGGTCCTTCCACCAGTAGCCTTGGACTTGGGAGCGTGGGACCTTGGAAGAAATGCAGAATCTTGGATTATATTTCACATTTGATAAATCAAAATCTGCATTTTAACAAGGTCCCCAGGTGATTCCTACACTCATGAAAGTTTAAGACAACTGCTTTAAGACTGAGTCTGCAGCCGGGCTCGTTGACTCAGCCTGTAATCCCACGCTTTGAGCGGTCGAGGTGAGTGGATTGCCTGAGCCTGCGGGTTCGAGACCCACCTGGGCAACTTGGTGAGACCTCATCTCTACAATAAATCAAAAATTAGCCGGGTGTGGTAGCACATGCCTGTATTTCCCGCTACTTGGAAGGCTGAGGCAGTAGGACCGCCAGAGCCCAGCAGGTTGAGGCTGCGGTGGCCGGAAGCGTGCCACTGCACTCCAGTCTGGGCGACAGAGTGAGACTCTAACTCAAAAAAAAAAAAAAAGATTGAGTCTGCAGTGACCATAAGCATGTCACTGCACTCCAGCCTGGGCAATGGAGTGAGACTCCAACTCAAAAAAAAAAAAAAAAAAAAAGAAGAGGAAGAAAAGAAAATAAAACTGCTTTAGATTCTCACCATAAAAGTTTCCCAGGTGATATTAATGTGTAAATAGAATTAAGAAACATTCATTCATAGATTATTATTATATGGATCTAAAGTTACCTCCAACTCTCTTCTGATGAAAACTCACATTCCCTATAACCTTGGAGCCACTGCATTCAGGCAGGTAGTTTACTATCTTTACAATGCAGACGCAGTTTTCAGGCTTAATACTGATGGCAAGTGTAAACCATCAAATACTGTCTGCTCTGAGAAGGAGGGAGGGCAGCAGGTAGGAAAAGAAAATCTTTTAGCCTAGCATTTATGAATGTAGTTTTTAAAATTACACTGAAAACGTCCTCATGGACTTCTTGTGCTCTTGTATTTCCTGATTCTAAGCTTAGCACTTTTCTGGAATTCTCTTGGAAGAAATTCTTAATACCCTAGTCTTGAGTTGCAGTTTTCCCTCCTGTATTTCCTCCATCTGTTTTCTATCTTTAAGAATTTCCTCAAACTTTCTAAGCTATTGCTGAATGCCTTTCTTGTTTCTAGCCCTGATATGATTTAATTATTTTCAAAAATGTGTTTTCTATCATTTCAATGAAACTACGGAAAGGAAAAGCAGTAAATACATCTTTCACTGGACACCTTCCCCAGCTAAATATAAGAAATTTGTGTTCAGGAGCATTTTCCAAACTGTCACCATCACACCTCAACACCCTCAAGCAAATAGTCATGATCAAGGAATCATGTAGACAACTAAGAATGAACTGAAGTAGATTTTTCAGGGACACTGGCCAATAACTGCTAGGTCTTTGTTTCTTTTATCATTTCATATTCAATATAATTAATTAAGTTTGCTGATTTACTAATGGTATGACAGCTCTAGTCTTGCCCTGGCTGTGTCCACTTAGACTTAATTGAAGACTTACGCATTTAAATCCCAGGTGCTGCTCTATCTGCACACAGAACAACATGCTAACAGATGGTATTATTTAATAAGTAATTGTGAGATGATGAATGAATGAATGACTATGTGCCTACATAGCACTCATTTGTACTATAAGACTTTGTCTCTACTAGTTGATTAGAAGTTGAACCAAGGTGGGTTTCTGCTCTCTAATTTAGTTAAGAGAGCCTGGATCATATGAGATTAAGGGAAAATGGGCAGGTGTGGCATGACCATAATGATAAATAGTAAAGATCTTCATATGGAGATTTGTCAACAACCAAACTATTGGATTCATCCCTGCCAGAGCCATCTATTGATGATATTTTTAGCTACACCTCTGGCAGATACATCAGAACAACAAAATGAAGAAAGCAGTAAGTCTTTTCTGGTTCTTAAGATGACCAAAATGGACTCACCTGGAGTTTCTTTACTTGCTAGAATAATACAGCAGCTGATATACACAATGGAGCTCCCTTGTCAGTTTAAAGGCTATATTTTAGATAAGGGAGAATGGTGCATTATGTATGCCAAGAGGCACTTTGCCAGGTTATGTTTTTGTTCCTTGGATTTGGTTATGATTGTAGGCTTTACAGATTCCTTGGTGTGGCAGTAGAATTAGAGTACAGTCTTACTACAGACTAACCAGGATTTTAGTCAGGCTTTCCTTGGAGTAATGCAACCTGTCACAATAGAAACATTGCCTGGAGGAAACCTCTCCTTTAGTACTCTGAGCCTATACAGCAAATGACAATATTCTTTTTTTTTAATTTTTAAATTTTAAATATATGGGGTACAAGTCAGGGTTAGGTATACAAATATTCATTATGCAGGTACCCTTGTTGATGAGGTGTGCCCACCCCCCTCGGCAGTTTCCCACTACTACCAATCCCTTTCTTATAGTATTACAATAGTTGTTCAAGATTCACCTACTGAGATACCACCTAACTCCAGTCAGGATGGTCATCAACGATAACTCAAAAACAACAGATGCTGGAGAGGATGAAGTGAAAAGGGAACACTTCTACACTGTTGGTGGGAGTGTAAACTAATACAGCCTCTGTGGAAAACAGTGTGGCAATTTCTAAAAGATCTAAAAGTCGACCTCCCATATGACCCCACAATCCCCCTACACCCGGAGGAACCCAAATCAATCTATGAAAAAGATACCTGCACATGTTTGTTTTTTTCAGCATTATTCACAATAGCAAATGGCAATATTCTAAAGGAATTCTGTTGTCTGTTGTATAATATTGCCTTTGCGCAAAACACGTGCTGGCCACCTGTGTCCTACGCTTATCCCCTGTTGCTACTTAACCATCCATACTAAGAATGTTTTCTTAAAGTCTATCCCCCTTCAATTTTCCCCTAGTTTAGTTACTTGGCTGACTTTTTGCCTTTTTTCCACCAGGGGTTCTTGCCTCACACTCCTCCATCAAAACAGAAGGGAATGGGAGTCTATTGACACAGCAGATAATTGTTTTAAGGGGCTAAAGGGATTTTTTTTTTTTAAGAACAATATATGGAGGAGTTGGTCTCTGAGCAAGAGGGACATTGTTAGAACAAAACACACTGTTTTAAGAAGTCTTTTTGCTGGAGCCACAGCATATGGTACTTGGTGGTATGACTGTTCATATCCTGGGATTTCTTATAGGAAATAGCTACACTTCAAGTGAAAACTTTGCTAGGGACAGGGCCCTAGAAGAAAACAATCAAAAGGATTTGTGAAAACAAAGGGAGGAAAAGAAATACAGAGAGAAGAGGGAGATGCACCAAAAAAAGCAATGTGATTCAGTTGATAGAAAACCGTTTTTGCATAGTAACAGGAAATAGTTTTGAAAGCTGTATTCCTCAATATCCTATAATCCTAGCTCTGAAGAAGGTAATCTCAGATAGACTCATGAGGGCAAAGTAGATTGGGTAACCAACTGGAAAACTTATTTGGTGAGAAGCCATATGAATAGAGTTCTGGTTCATTAGAAGAGCTACAGATCCGCTGTAAGAGAGTCTTTTTTTTTTGGACTTTGGAAGATGTACATATTCGATTAGCACAGTATAATGGAAAATAGATCACATCTGTAGTCAGATAATTTGGGTTAAATATTAGATCTGTTACTCACTAACTACAAGCTATGGCAAGGCAGCAAAAACTTCCTTTGCCTCACTATCTATATTTGAAAACCAGGCTAGTAACATTTATCTTATAGAAACTTTTTCAACATGTATTAAGTGAGATTACATATAAAAAGCATGTACTTAAAATAATTTGTCACTGTTTTTCAGAGCATCACCTGCTAGTTTATTAAAACAAAAAGTTCCTCAAGGGAACTGTTGAATACAGGTCAAGACTACCAAGCAAATTACCTATATGATTTTTATTGTGTTAATCTTGGCATTTGCAATGTCAACATTGTAATATTTACTCCTTCCGGGTACTTTGGCTACTTCAGGAGATTCTTTGGGGACTTTAGAAATATGTCTTTCTCTTTTGCAGGGAAAAAGCATTGAGAAAGGGTACAGTTCCTTAAAATAACAAGTAGAAATTCGTTATCCTTAGTATTGTTAAGAATGCATGTTCAAGAACAACCAATTTGTAAAATACTTATCTATGGTGGCTATATACTTATAAACAATGGACTCTATTTGTTCAACGTATTGAATTTAAAAATTGAAGAAGAAAAATATGGACAGTTACTAATGAAATTGGACCATGATTGCTTAAAGTGAGACTATGGCATCCAGTTTGACTTTTTTGTTATTGTTTACACCCATGTGCTGAGATCAGATCACAGATGCACCAGGTTAGTTAGGTGGCGCCGAGAAAAATAATGAATTTCAATATTGAATAACGTTACCTAGAATTTACAGAACACCTGATATTCGAGTACTTCTCAGACATCATCTCATTAATTTTCAAGCCCATCTTGTGAAGCAGATGTTGTTTTTGGTATACTAATAGGAAAAACAAGTCTCCAAAAGGTCAAAAGACAGGGTAAAACAAGTTAGAGATATAGCTAAGGATTAGAATCCAGGCCTACTGACTCCCACTTGATTCATTTTATTGACTTTTGAAATATTGGAGGTGATAACTTAGGTTAAAGAGATGTTTTTCCAACTACATCAAGTTAAGAAGAGAATAGTCACGGTATTGTCTCAAATTTGGACTTTGTTTGTTTGCTTGCTTCCCTTTCGATGCTCTGGCGTCTACCATAGCATAAAATTCAGAGCTATATTCAAGGGATTTATGACTTTTTACACCTAAGATCATCAGAACATTCTTACTATAACTGTATCCTGGATGATCTCCCCAAATCATTTTCATGTATCACATCTCTCCAAAATAAATACGTTAATGCTCAAAAATGAAGAAAAAATAATAAATTTTTTTCCTAGCACTTTTATCTCTTATTCTTTAATTTGGCCACAATTCAATGAATAGTTTCTAAAATATTTGTTTTTCCTATTTACCATATCGTAGGCTTCTTGTAATTTCCCTCATAAAATAAGTTAGCCATCATTTATTTATATAATTTTCACCAAGTTGTACCCACACCAGTAAGCCACAATTATTAACCAGTGTTGTTTAAAGCTCTCAATAACTAGTGGGCTAAGATTCTAAGAAACCTGATATCAAATGTGGTTTGGAGTTCTTGGATGCTGTTTTCACCTCTCAACATTGTCTAATCATGACAAGCAGAAAAACTATTGAGATTGTGCCAAAAGGCTGGAAAATGAATGGAGTAATTCATTGTTTTCCTAATCCAAAGATTAGAAAATAATATCTTATTCTTTAAATACATTTATCTATTGGTTGATATTTTAATAGACAGTGTGGCCTTTTCTATAGACTGCCTATAACAGAATAATCATCAGAAATGTTTTTAAGATCTTCTGTTCTTGGTAATAAAGATTAAATAAAGGAGGCTCCATGTCTCAATAGTCTTGATTTTGTTTCAAAAATGAGTTAGCAATGGTAATTATTTTCCTATTTTTATTTATGAGCTATTGTCACAAGAGAAAGTAAAGCAGTTGATTTGGGGAGACACAATGTTTTCAGGCATCATGCCATGATTAACAAATTTCATTAAGGAAATGATAGGGAATTTCTTTTTGCCAATAAAATAAATTGTATGAATGGGAAATGGAGTCTGTTTTTCTGTTATCTATGGGAAGTGGAGTCTTTTTTCCTCTCCCCAAGAATTTCTGGTGTTTCTCAAAGTGATTATTTTGCTTGGTGGATAAGGTGGTTTTCTTCTGCATCGTATTGAGCATCTCAGACTTTACAGTTTACTTTCCATTTTCATAATATTTAAGCCAACTCACAAAAACACTCCTCTAGTACTTTGGGACCGTTTAAATGTCAAGAAGTGACTCTCTCTAATTCATTCTAATCAGAATCTCTCTAATTCACTCTAGTGTCACTAATTCTCACTAATATGTGGGTCAACTCATGGTATAATACATCATAAAATTTCCAGAATTTTAAGGGCTTAAATTAAAAACACAAAATCACCCTTGTTATTTTCAATTCAACAGCCGTGTATTGAGCCATTACATTTGACAAAACACTTTGCTAGGTGTTGGGATACAAAGATGAAAATACATAGTTGCTGCCCTAAAGATGCTCATACGCTGATGGAGGAAACAAGACATGGAAACATTTAACTTATTAAAAATGAGATAAATGCAGAGGTACACAAAGGTTGTTAGCAGAGCAGTCCCTTATTCCAGATGAGAATTCATTATAAAACCCAATCAATTTATCTAATATCTACTATGAAATGATGATAATAATAATAATAACTTCTGATGTCCTGGGAGACTGAGCAAAGCCTCTACTACTATGCCCCCCTTCAATCACCCTCCTCCCATGCCTCTGCCTATGAGATGTTACTATGTTTTGTCTGATAACTATTGCTTTCCTTACATTTACCCTGCTTGAAAGACCAATTTTAAGGATCGAGCCCTAATTTGAATACACCTATTTATTTTAGAAGAAGAGTTACATCTTTATTGTTTTTCACCCACGTGAGTAAGTGCTATTATCAATACATTTCATAGATGAGGAAATTGACACTCAATGAGGAAAACTTGCCTAAAGTCACACAACTGATAATTGGCAGAGTGATGCTTTAAGACATAGGAAGGACCCGGGTGCCATGACTCATGCCTATAATCCAGCACTTTGGGAGGCCGAGGTGAGAGGACTGCCTGAGCCCACAGGTTCAAGAATACCCTGGGCAACTTGGTGAGGCCTCACCTCTAGAACAAATTTTAAAAAGTAGCCGGGCATGGTAATGTGTGCCTGTAGTTCCAGCTACTTGGAAGGCAGAAGGATCCCCGGAGCCCAGTGGGTTGAGGTTGTGGTGGCTGTGAGTGTGCTAATGCACTCTATCCTGGGTGACAGAGTGAAACTCCAACTCAAACAAACAAAAAAAGACATGGGAAGGTTCTTAACTACAACACAAATGTTCCCCAAACTTTCACCTGTTGAATACCACTTTCATGATTTTGATATATTATGTTAATATCTATCATTCACTTAATGGAAAAAAAAAATTAGCTCTCCTCTTTTTGTGAAAATTTTAATCTTATCCCAGGCAATAGGATCTGAGTAATCACAGTTTTCTCGTGCTAGCTATATATATGATTGTGTGTGTTTGTGTATACCCATAAAACAAAACGAATATATAAATGTTAACATAAAAGAGATTAACCTAAAATAATGTTACATATCACAAGTAGTATACATGCCATACTTTGGACTTTGCCCTACTCTATACTATTTATGTGGTTTATTTATCATGATTGGGTTCGTAATTATGTTCTGTATTTTTTTGTCTTCTCCAGAAAAGGTAAACTATTTTACAGAACAATAAAGACCATCTAAAGGAATGACTATAGCTCAGATATGAGAGAAAGTGATGGATGACTGGTGGAGCAATAACCAGAAGAAAAATATCAGAAAATTTGAGGCTGGGCTCGGTGACTCAGCCTGTAATCCCAGCACTTTGAGAGGCTGAGGCTAGCGGATTGCCTGAGCCCGCAGGTTCAAGACCAGCCCAGGCAACTTGGCGAGACCTTGTTGCTAAAATAAATCAAAAATTAGCCGGGCATGGTAGCACACGTATAGTTCTGGCTACTTGGAAGGCTTAGGCAGAAGGCTCACCGGAGCCCAGCAGGTCGATGCTGGGGTGGCTGTGAATGTGCCACTGCACTCCAGCCTGGGCGATAGAGTGAGACTCCAACTCAAAAAAAAAAAAAAGGAAGAAAATTTGAACTGAGGAGAAAACAGACTTCACTGGCAAACAGCTAAAGGGAGGAAGCTTCGACCAAAACACTAATAGGCAATACTGAGGGAGTTGGAGTTTTGTACCTGTGATTATAACATGTAAATGTCAGGTTAGGGTTATTCTGATGATCGAATGTAAAGCTTCACAAAACCTCTTTCACTCCAGTATCATCATGACTCGCTTTGAGAAAATGTATGTAAATTCAGGATTATTAGTGTTTCTGACACTATTGCCACTTCACTTGAGAGACTCCCAAGACCTCAGATGCTGGCAACATAGATGAAGAGTAAGCGGTCAGCTGTCTGCCTGGCAGTTCCATTGGCCGACAGATCAGTTTGTGTGCGTGAGCAGGCTTGAGTTGTTATATCTCTGTCTCTCCAGAATAAGGTGATGATTATAGATATTAATGAGGAATGCTTGCTTAAGCTGCATGTTTCACCCATGTAAGTGCTATTATCAATACATTTGAAAATTTGGACTTAAGCATTAGTTGTTACTGTTGTTGTTTTCAATTTGTACCATTAACAAAAAACATTTAACAGAAAACCATAAGATTAAGGATGAAACCAGAAGGCTTTGTGGTGAAATCCAATAAGGTAGTATCCCTATTTTGTGCTAATTGGTTATAACTAGCAATCAAAGAGACCAGATGGCCTCCTCTGGGAAGAAGAGCACTACATTTTAGGGAAATATATGCTTGTCCTTCTTCATGAATATTCGTATTCTTATTCTTGCCAACATCATCATTTTTCATTTTATCTCTTTAATAACAACACAGATTTCATTTGCATGTTTTAAGAATATGACATAGGCATTAAATATCAATCTCTAAAGATTTCTTATTAAATTACTAGTTTCATGAACCTGAATTTTGGTGTATTTTTGTAAATTGGGAAAATTTCATTCTTTGGGATATATTCAGGACAGTTTTTTGAGATCTGGAGTCATTTTCAGCAAAGTCTCTGGAGTAAAAGCTGATAAATTAAAGGTCAGATGTGGAACTAGTCAACAGGATAGGACTTGAGGGGACTGGACAGTCTTGAAAATTGAGGAAGAAAAGTGGAGTAGTTTGTAGCATGAAAGTTAGGCCCAAACTGTCAGACTGAGTTGTGAGTTTTAATATGCAGTTCTGTTCTTACATTGAAAAAATGAGATGAATCTTTCCATCTTCTAGGGTCTTCTCTGTTTTCTCCCATTTGATTTGTGTTAAAAAATTGATTTTGGCAGTATACCATTGTCCATTCTATATGTTCCTTCTATATGTTGCAAGTTTTTTCTATTACATGAACTATGTTCTGTTCAAAGCAGCCCAGATAAGATTTACTACTATTTACTCGTACATGCCTAGATCACAAATACTAGACTCAAGAAAATATGTAACCATATTGATTATAAATCTAAAATATTCATTAAGTATCAACTCTTTCCTAGGCATCAAATAGTACTACAGATAGGACTACAAAGAAGCCACAGTTCCCAACTCTTAATACTTACAATCTAGCTAGGTATACATGAACTCAACTCATGAAACGGCAACCAGTATATACTCTAAAATGCAGTCTCTGCTTTAAAAAACTATTTCATGCAAGTATATCAGTATTTAGCAAAGTGATTTCTCACACCTTCTAAGTGGTACCTTTTGAGTTTATAAAATGGTTGCTATTATTCAAAAGAATCTTATGGATTGCCTGAGCCTGCGGGTTCGAGACCCACCTGGGCAACTTGGTGAGACCTCATCTCTACAATAAATCAAAAATTAACCGGGCGTGGTAGCGCGCCTGTAGTTCCAGCTACTGGGAAGGCTGAGGCGGAAGGATCGCCGGAGCCCAGCAGGTCGAGGGTGCGGTGGCCGGGAGCGGCCACTGCACTCCAGTCTGGGCGACAGAGTGAGACTCCAACTAAAAAAAAACAAAACCAGAATCTTAGGTAACTCTGTTGATATTGCCTTCAGACCCTATGATCCACCTTTTGGAATTTCCTCAGGGTTCAAAAACATTTCTACTGTGAAGTTTACATTGATTTTAGGGAACAGTTAAGAGTCATTTAGAACCAGGACTGGTGAGTAAGAAAGCCAAACAAGATAAGTAATGCCACTTTGGGGTTAAATTGAGATATGCCTATAAATGAATAAGGCTGGCTTTTGAGGGTTTGTCTGGAAATTGACTTTGAAAGCAGTTTCCCTATATGAGTTTCCAAGTTTGTTTCTTCTAATGGTGGTATCATTTGGAATAGGTGGACAGCCTTCTAGCTCTCCCACTCTGGATTATTATGACTTTTAAAGAAATCAGTTTTCCCCACAGAAACAATGTCATTCATGGTGGTTTGATTGTTAGACCAGATCACAAAAGCCTATTTAAACATGTAGTACAACTGAAGAGGGTAATAGGCTTTTTCCTGCTTATACAGATGGTCCCTAATTTACAATGGTTCTACTCAAGATTTTACAATGGTGCAAAAGTAATACATTCAGTAGAAATCATACTTTGAGTAGCCATACAACCATCCTGTTTTTCACTTTCAATACAGCATTCAATAAGTTGTTATGAAACAGGCTTTGTATTAGATGATTTTGCCTGACTGTAGGCAAAATGTAGGTAAATGTTCTGAGCATGTTTAAGTTATTCTAGGCTAAGTTATGATGTTTTGTAGATTAGGTGTGTTAAATGCATTTTCAACTTATGATACTTTCACCTTACAACGGGTTTATTGGGGTGTAACTCCACTGTAAGAAAGGGATTAGCAGTAGTGGGACACTGCCACTGGAGGGAGGGAGGGGAGGCAAAAAACATCAATAAGGATACCTGATCCCAAACCAGTCAAAGTGAGGACCAATGGGAGGCCCAAATTTCACCTTAAAAAAATAAAGGAAAATACATCTAAATGAAAAAAAAATCTATCTATCTAAAATATGAAATTGACTCATGTGATCATGAAGGCTGGCAAGTCCCAAGATCCTCATGGAAAGTTAACAAGCTGGAGACCCAGGAGAGCCAATATAATTCCAGTTTGAAGGCAAATACCCTGGAGACCCAGAAAGAGCTTATGTTTCACTTTGAGTCCAAAGGCAAGAAAAAGCCAATGTTCCAGCTGAAAAGCAATCAGGCAGGAGCAATTCTTTCTTACCTGCAAAAGGGCCAGTCTTTTTATGTTATTTCAGTCTTCAACTGATTTGATGAAGGCCACCCACATTAGGGAAAGCAATGTGCTTTACTCAGTCTACCAATTTAAATGTTAATCTCATCCTAAAACACCCTCTTAGAAATACCCAGAATAATGTTTGACAAAATATCCAGTCACTCTATGACCCAGTCAAGCTGACACATAAAATTAACCATCACAGGAAGTAATCCTAAGAGAAGTTAAAATAGAGAACTTCAATTTTCTCTGAAAGCTTAAATTCAAGACCACATTTGGTGAGCAAATTGCAAATTGAATTGAGGATGTAAAAACCACAAAAGACGGTGGAGTACTAAGGCAAATAATTTTAACACTATGCTATGTAAAACTGAATCTTTCCTCTATCTAGTTCTGAAAAGACTTCATTTTACACACTTCCTCCATCACTTATCCCCGTGTCCACACCTGACCATAGGTATCATCACTCATAAGAGATGATGAGGTTGACTATATCTATTATTATTACTTTTTGCCCCTAGATGTTCCTATAAATATTAGAAGTAACTGATAAGACTTTTCTTAAAATATCTTCACAGTCAATCTTCTGTTTACAGGATTTAAGAGCCTATCTCAAAGGTATAGAAGATTATGGATAGTGTCAGTCACTCATTTTAAATACAAATTAATCAAAAGACAATGTGACTCTCCTGATATATCCACCGTTTATTGCTAAAATTACTGCTTAGAATCTCTAAGTGAACATGAATGGAGGGAATGTTTTCATATGTTCTAATCTGATTCAGTCTCTAACTTGGCTTTAAAATACCATTCTTCATGTCGTGAAAAGCATTCTTAAAATAACTACTTACCATAGTCTTTTTATATTCCAGGGCTGAATTTGTCTACTGCTTTTAATATTGATCGTAGTTTCTAGTGTTAACCAACTGTACATATTGCTGAATTCATTTCTAATTCATTGACTGGTTTCGTATAACATTCTCTAGTATAGTATTTCTGGGAGGTGTGTATACATTTGAAAACTACATTTCAGAAGGTATGGTTTATCGAGTATAAAATTGTAATGTGGAAACATACAGCAGATAAAAATTGCTCTTGAATACCAACTCTCATGTTGTGTACCAGTCAACATAAGGCAAATTGACAGGATAGAACGGAACAATTCTTTAATATTTTGCATCGTTTCCTGACTATCTGTCAACTGCTGTAGAGTTACAGGGACATTGCTGCAGCCAGAACAAGACAACTAAGAGGATTCTGCTCACTCTTCCCTTAACTCCAGTCAAAAGGGAAACACCAATCTCGGCCAAATTTTCCTTGCAAGTTTAGAATCGGGCTCAGAATCCATAAGTAGCACTTGTGAATTATTTGTTTACATGCTCTTATTCACATAAGTATCCTTCTTGATTTAACTTAAGTATTATAATTTGCAAACTATTCAAAGCCCATCACGGCTTATCTTTAACTAAATGTGGTATAACTTGACTCTTTACTGAACCCCAGTGTGGGACTTTTCATGGTTGCTTGACCACCCACTGGAAGGTTTCCTATACCAAGTTGGTGTAGGCTAAACTGAGATGGGCCATCTGATCATCTTATTTTTATTATATTAATTCATATTAATTCACTTATTAAACAAGTTTTTTTTCAATTTTCATTCATGGTTAACATTCTGCATAATATCTGTTGCACAGATATCTAACACATTTCCAGAAAGCCAACACAGAAGTGAATGTGGGATCACTAAAATATTTGTCTAGGGTATGCACTTCCTCATCAAAGCCTATAGAGTAACCAGTATTCCATTATTATCATTTAGATTTGGGTGTAAAGATCCCTAAGTGCTTCTATGTACCATGTCCTCTGTGCTCCCCACAAAAGGTATTCTTTACAAACATCAAAGGCAGCAGTGATGAATGACATGCACCTAATGCATAAAATCCCACTTCCACATCTATTTGAAGGCAGCCTGCTTTTCTTTCGTGGACCTACACTGTATCAATCTGGACAATTCAGGCTGAAAACAACCACAGAACAATCCAAGGTAATTCATGTAAAAGCAGAAGCTTTTTGACTAAATTAGTCAGGTAATGGTAGATGTGTAAAGAGGGTGTTAGAGACATTTCTTTTAAAAGAGACACTATTATATTATCCAATTTTATTGACTTTATTAGTGTCATTAGAAATATGGTGTGCTTAATTCTCTAAGATGATTAAACATCCTTCTCTTTTATCTGTAAGAGGCCAGCCTTCAGTTTTCAACTTCCTGGAAAGGTGTCTGAACTCTAGAGCTCAGACAAAATGTTTAGATGAGAAAAAGAACAGAGATAATAATAACTGTTTCTGGAAAATAGAGTGCAAAGTGGAGTGCTTCTCATGATGTCATAATGGTATAGACGTAAGTCAAAACTTTGTTATGTACAATTTTCACGTATTTTAAAGGCCAAAGACTAAACCAAGGGCAATAGTATAAACAAGAAAGTAATAGTAAATTTGTTAATTTATTTTTCCACATTTTGTTTCTATTACCCTAGGGCAGTTGTCTAGGTAAAACCTCCTACTATGATCAACCAGAGTGAATATCTAAAAGTGTGAGCCTGGTATTTTGGTATAAAATGTAAAACTTGTGATATAGAGATATACTTGAATTTCTAGCATCCTGCTAGACATCTCTACAATTTTCAGTCAGAATCTAAAATTCAATAAGTCTGAAAAGAAGCTAACAACCTGCCACTCTCTTCCTCCCTATCCCCGTCCACTGATCTTACCTTTTTATACTGGGTTCAGAGGATCTACAGCTAGTTTACTAGAGCAAAATTTTGCTTTATTAAAGCTTTTGCTTAGACTCCTATTCCTACCCTTGCCTGCAGATACCAGAGATAAAATCCTGTCTATATATTGAGTTAGCAAGTGAAAACAAAAATCTTTTGAAACCTGAAGAGAAAAATGGAAAAGTATTATGCACATAACATCCACCTCAGGATTTGGTTTGGTTGACTTCAGTGGTTTGAGAAGCTAGGTTTGGGGTGTGTGTGTGTGTGTGTGTGTGTGTGTGTGTGTGTGTGTGTGTCTTTGTGTGTGTGTGTCTTTGTGTGTCTGTGTGTGTGAAATTTTGGGAAGTGTTTAAGAAATATTTTAATAATGCCAAGATAAGAGTAATTGAATGGAAATTTTTACTTGATTCCAAGACAAATGAACTTTAAAGAGCCTACCCTACAGTTCAGTTTCTTCTCTTTTTCTCTTCTGAATGTAGTGCAAGCAGCACAGGATCAGGTATTTTTATTATAGAAAGAGACTATCACGTGTACAGGTGGGGGGATGTTGTCTTTGTGTACAGAGTCATCATAGTAGAGAATTTATAAAATCAAACAATAAAGAAAGCAAAATCACAATGGGCCATGTACCTGGGCATGGGAATGATTCTGTTATGCTGAATGTTTCCCAGTAGTGGCATTTTGTCTATAGAAGCCTTTACTTAAAGCAATAAAGAATAAAGAATAACATTACCTGTTGAAGGCTAAACAGAATTGTTCATTGTTCTTTTCTCCCATCATTTACCTGTACATGTTATCTTTTCTATTTAAAGACAGCCTCCTGTAGTATTATTACAGAGAGTAAAAATGTGAGGTTAAGAGATTGACATGTAATCAGGTTGACCAAGAATGTAGTGCATATAAGCAGATTTACATTTAGTTTGCATTTGTATAAAAGAAACAAGAGTAGGCTCCTACAGGTTGCTTGTTGCACAGGGATGGACTAGAAATTGCTTGTTGCACAGGGATGAACTAGAAAAATGTTCCAGGGACAGACAGATTTTAATAGTTGAATTTATGAGTTAATCGCTGATTTTCTCTAGAAGTGAAAGAAAGTGAAAGATATATTTTCAAAAGCAGAGAAATTTCAAAACAGAATTTGAAAACAGAGAGAGAGGAAGCTGGTTAGATACATTCACAAAGATTTAGCCAAAGATCAGGACAAAAATATCCCAAATAACAGTGACATGCCAACGTAACAAAGAATGGCAGTGTGAATTTGTCCAGAGTGATATTTCTTTGAGCCTGTGACAGAAACAGCTTCTCCTTAAATCCTAGTGCTAGGACTTCCCACTGAGAAAACAGGCTGACAAATACCTTTACCTCACAACCTTGGACTGCAGGTCACATCCTAGGCCAATCCTTGTGGGAGGAGAAGAAACAAGAAATGGAGGCAAAGTGATGTGACAGTGAGTTTTTCAGATAAGGTTAATAAGGTTCCATTCTTAATAGCAAGCAATTTGGGACTCAGTGCAGAGGTCTGAAGAGGGAATACGTAAGGTGTCCATGGTAACAAGAATGAAGAATTTTAACAGAACATTTTGAACCATTTCAGAGAGAGAAGATGAGTTGGATATGAAGGAGAAAAAACACAGTAGCAAAGAAATAATTAAAATATAGGTAACAATTTTAGCTGTTCCAACAAAGAGCAATGGAGTTTGGGGATGCTGTGAAGAAAGATATTTAGACCTTGCAGTGACTTAAATCTTAGTAATGCTTCAGTTTTGCTCTATTGATCATAGAACAGAGTGAGTTTCCTTAGGACTCTTCCTTCCTCTGCAACCCAAGGAGAATTTAATGCAGACGTTCTGAACCTGGATCCCATGGATTCCTCAAAATTGTCAATAAATAAAACTCAGGAGATAAATAAATTTATATGGAAAATATTTACATCTTCCTATTTACTAATCTGTAACTGAAATATAATATGTCCTTTATTAGGAACATAAGCAACAAACTACAGTAGTATTAGCCATATCTGTAAACTGTTTCTAGTAATAACAACAGACATTTGCATATTATAGTTTTTATAGATGATTTGAAATGTAGTTCATATATATATCACTATTTTGAAATTGTAGCACTTATTAAACTTGTCACGGTATCTTATCATTTAGCACATTAATAAAGAAATACAGATATTAATCACAAGTGTGTTTTCACAATGATATTAAAACTGTATTTCAATACAGTTATAATTTGCGTATGATGACATGAGTAGCTTAACTGACACTCTCCCCAATTAAAATAGTAAAAACTATATAAAAGAAATAGCAGCTGTTTAAAGCCTCTGGAGCTGGTCATAAAGATAAACAGAAAATGAAGAAAAATGTATTCAAAGAAACTATAGAAATTTGGTAAGAAAGTCTGTGTTATTTGAATTAAGACTGCTCTCTCCTTCTGCCTGCTCATCTCAGCAACTCCACTCAAGACCTGCAGGCAAGAATACACGACTCTCTGTCCTCCTAGTTACCAGCTAGAGGGCTTTCTTCCCAAGAAGAGCAGGGTGTCAGTGTTTCTTATCCTTCCTCAGCTGTCTGTTGCTAAGCTAAGTACTAAGCAGTCGTGGTAAAGAGGTGGGAACTCCTTTCTTCTGTCCAGCCTCTATTTATGGAACAGGAGCTCTACCTTGAACATGGCATGCCAAGAATACTGGGGTCTCGAAAGCCCCAACCTCAAAAGAAGCAAGCCAAGAGGAACTCAGTTAATGCCACTTCTCCCCACTGAACACAGAATTCACAGCTTCCAGAGTGGGAGTATCACTCAAAGTGAAGTTTACCACTGTTTTCACCCTCAGTTTAGGAACCCATGCTCATAGATTTTCCTGGAAAGGGGGAAGAAGCAGGGCATAAAATAGATAGGTTTTAATCTCTTCCCAAAGGAACTGACTTCCTTTGCAGCAAAGCATGGAGAAGCTTAAACTTGAAAACAGCAGAGGTTGTAGTGAAGGGAACTGAGAGAAGATCTGTGAATATAATGTCAGTATAGCATAGCAGTGGGTCAACTAGTTATCAGAAGAAATCTGGGGAATAAGACAACTTGGAGCAGCCATCATGGAGTCATAACAAATCCTAAACACTGGCCTCAGAAATTATTTTGATTAGATTAGTTGTAAAGGAATTCATATTTGGGGACATTGTTGTTAACAATAGAACAATCAGCATGCAACTAGTGGAGCTTAACACTGTGGAGTCAAAGAATATACTTCATTAAAGTAATCCATTTAGTAATTAAAAAATAACTAGCAAATAACAATAAAAAGCCATAGAGGGGAGAGCAGTACTCAGAGTTGGTACAACATTTAACCTAAAATGTCTAGTTTTCAACCAAAAACAATTTACAAGGCATGCAAAGAAATAAGAAAATATAACTCTTGTACCAGAAAAAAGTAGGAAACAGAAACTGCTTGTGAGAGTGACTAAACGTTGATTTAACAGGAAAAGATGTTAAAGTAGCCATTATAAATAGGTTTACAGAACGAAAGAAAAGCCTGATTAAAAAGTAAAGAAAGATGTAATGACAAACTACATCAAGATAAAGAATATTAATAAAAAACTAGAAAATTTTGAGTATAATAAAATGGAAATTCTGGAGTTGAAAAGTAGAATAACTAAATTAAAGCAAATTCAATAAATTGGATCAATAGTAAATAGATTCGAATTATCAAAGTAAAGAGTTTGCAAACTTCAAAACTGATGATATATCAATAGAAATTTGCAAGCCAAAGAATAGAGAGAAGAGTGAAGAAAAATTAAAAAAAAAATACCTCAGAGAAATGTGGGATGCCATGAAGCACACCAACATACACGTAATGGGAATACCACAAGGTTATTGAAAAGCAATAAATTACACATTAAGGAAGCTCAGTTATCTCAAAGTAAGGTAAATGGGAAAAGACCCACAAACAGACGTATTATAGTTAAAATGCTGAAAGTCAAAGGCAAAAAGAAAATCCTGAAAGCAGCAAGAGGAAAACACATCGCTTATAAAAATAACTCCAATATGATTAATAACTGACTCCTCAGCAGAAACAATGGAGGCCTGAAGGTAGTGGGCAAACTAAACGTAAAGAAAGCAGGTGAAAAGAAATAAGGAAAGTGAAGCAAAAAATAATGAAATAGAGAGTTTTAAAACAGGGAAAATGAGTGAAACAAACAGTTCTTTCTTTTAAAATTCAACAAAATTGAGAAATTTTAGCAGTCTTCACAAAAAGAGAGGACTCAGATTACTAGAATCAGTAATAAAAGAGATGACATTACCACCAAATTTACAGAAATAAAATAGATTATAAAGGAATATTATGAACAATTTTATGCCAACGAATTGGATAACTTAGATGAAATGGACAAACTTTTAGAGAGATAGAAACTGCTAAAACTAAGAAACATTAGACAATCTTAATACAACTATAACAAGTGAAAGGATTGACTGATAATAAAAACAAAAACAATTACTGACAAAAAAACAGAGCTAAATGGCTGCACCACTGAATTCTACTCAAATATTTAAGGAAAAATTAATACCAAATACCCACAAACTCTTCCAACAAATAGAAGAAGAGGGACCACATCCTAAGTCATTCTATGAGGCCAGTATTAGACTGACTCCAATGCCTAAAAAAGACATCACAGGAAAACAAACCCACAGTCTAAACTATCTTACAAATATAGACATAAAAATTCTTTAAAAATTTTTTTTATTTTTTTATTATAAAGATGTGTACAATTCAGGATTAGGTATACAAACATTGATTATGCAGGTACCCTTGTTGATGAGGTATGCCCCTCCCTCCCCTAGCAGTTTCCCTCAACTGCCAATCCCACTCCCTCCCCTGACAGTTTCCCACTACTGCCAATCACTTTCTTATAGTAATATAATTGTTCAAGGTCCGCTTATGAGTGAGAACATATGGTACTGTGTTCTTTGTCTCTGCGATATCACTGAGTATGATCAACCCCAAATCCATCCAAGTTGCTGTGAAGTCCATATGTTTGTCCTTCTTTATGGCTGCATAATATTCCATTGTGTAAGTGTACCACATTTTTTTAATACAGTCCAGCTTTGATGAGTAGCATGGTTGGTTCCATGTTTTTGCTATTGTAAATAGAGCTGCAACAAACATATGCGTTCAGGGATCTTTTCTGCAGAATGATTTGAGTTCCTCCGGGTATATTCCCAGTAGGGGAATTTCTGGGTCATTGAAGGTCAATTTCTAGTTCTCCCAGAAATCGCCCCACTATCTTCCAAAGAATTTGCACTGGTTTGCATTCCCACCAGCATTGTAGAAGAGATCCTTTTTCTCCACATTCTCATCAGCATCTGTTGTTGTTTGTTTTATTAATAATGGCCATTCTTACTGCGGTTAGGTGATATCTCAATGTGGTTTTGATTTGCATTTCACTGATGATTAGTGAGACTGAACACTTTTTCATGTGTCTGTTGGCTGCCAATATATCTTCTTTTAAGAAGTGTCTATTTATATCTTTTGCTCACTTTTTAATGGGGCTGTTAGTTTTTTTCCTTTTGGTGCATTTGAGTTCCTTGTAGATCCTAGATGTTAAACCTTTGTCAGATATACAGTTCACAAATATATTTTCCCATTCTGTGGGCTGTCTCCTTGCTCTCTTGATGGTTTCTTTGGCTTTGCAGAAGCTCATCAGTTTGATGAGGTCCCACTTGTCTATCTTATTCCCTATGGTATGGGCACTTAGGGCTCGGATCTGGAATTGGTTGCCAGTTCCAATTTCCATTAGGGTGTCTCCTGCATTTTCTAAGATTCTTATACTTTGAGGTTTTACATTTAGGTCTTTGATCCATTTAGAGTTAATTTTTGTGTATGGTGATAGTTGGAGGTCCTGTTTCAATCTGCTGCGTGTGGTTAGTCAATTTTCCCAGCACCATTTACTGAATAGGCTCGCCTCTCCCCAGTGGTTGTTGTTGGAGGCTTTGTCAAAGATGAGTTGGTTGAGGAATTGAGGCTTTGCTTCCAGAATCTCTATTCTGTTCCATTGGTCTATTTGCCTGTTCTTGTACCAATGCCAGGCAGTTTTGATTACTGTACTCTTACAGTAAAGTTTGAAATCTGGAAGTGTGATGCCTCCTGCTTTGTTTCTTTTGCTAAAAATTGTTTTGGCCATTCATGGTCATTTATGCCATAAAAATTCTTAAATGCCAGAAAACCAAACCTGGCAACATAAAAAATAATTGTACACCATGACCAAGTAGAATATACCCCAGATATGCAAGGTTGGTTTAACATCCAAAAATCAGTTTATGAAATACATAGTATGAATGGAATAAAAAAAACACACTGTCATTTTGGTGGAAACAAAAAAGGATTTGACAAAATTCAACACCTTTTTATTATAAAAAATAATCAACACATTAGGGATAGAAGAAAACTTCCTCCAATTTTTTTTGCTCCAATATGTTGCTACAGATTCTTAAATAGACCCTTTGCCCTTCTAGAACTATTTTGGCTTGTGGATAGCTGTTCATATTTGTGTTTTTCTTGTGTGTCAGAGGATGAAGGCTAGTATCTCCTACTCCCTTATGACATCTCAACTAAAGGAAACTTTCTTGACCTGATAAAAATGTCCATAAAAACCACACAGCTATCATTATATTTTTCTGTGAACGTCTGTATGATTTTCCTCTGTGAACAAGAGTAAGACAAGGATATCCACTCTTGCTACTTATGGCCAAAATTTTACTGGAGGTTCTAGCTAGGGTAGGTTGGCATAAATAAATAAATATATAAATGGCATTCAGATTGGAAAAGAAGAGGTAAAATCATAACTATTTACAGGTGACATAATCTTGTACGCAAAAAAATCCTAAGGAATCCACCAAAAAACTATTAGAACCAATAAATTAGTTCATCAAATTTGTAGGACACTAGATTAATATTTAAAAGGCAATTGTGCCGGGCTCGGTGGCTCAGCCTGTAATCCCGCGCCTTTGGGAGGCTGAGGTGAGTGGATTGCCTGAGCCCGCGGGTTCGAGACCCGCCTGGGCAGCGAGACCTCATCTCAACAATAAATCAAAAAATCAGCCGGGCGTGGTAGCGCGCGCCTGTAGTTCCAGCTACTCGGAAGACTGAGGCGGAAGGATCACCGGAACCCAGCGGGTCGAGGCTGCGGTGGCCGGGAGCGGCCACTGCACTCCAGTCTGGGCAACAGAGTGAGACTCCAACTCAAAAAAAATAAAAATAAAAATAAATAAAAGGCAATTGTATTTCTATATGATATCAGTGAACAATACATAAATGAAATTAAGAAAGCAATTCATTTCCCCAATAGTATGAAAAATAATACAATACTTAGAAATAAATTTAACAAATGCAGTAAAATCTTTTACTCTGAAAACCACAGATTATTGCTGAAAGAAAATTTGTCTTTGAAATTATTATAGAAGATCTAAATATATGAAAAAATATCCCGCAGGGCTCGGTGTCTCAGCCTGTAATCCCGCGCCTTTGGTAGGCTGAGGTGAGTGGATTGCCTGAGCCCGTGGGTTCGAGACCCGCCTGGGCAGTGAGACCTCATCTCTACAATAATAAAAAAAAAAAATCAGTCGGGCGTGGTAGCGCATGCCTGTAATTCCGGCTACTGGGAAGGCTGAGGCAGAAGGATGGCCGGAGCCCAGCAGGTCGAGGCTGCGGTGGTCGGGAGTGGCCACTGCACTCCAGTCTGGGCGACAGAGTGAGACTCCAACTCAAAAAAAAAAAAAAAAACCCATGTTCTACAGACTCAGTGTAATCTGTTTCACAAACCCAGCTAAATTATTTGTAGAAATTGACAAACTGATTCTAAACTCTATACCAAGGGACCCAGAATAGCCAAAACTATTCTGAAAAAATAAATAAAATCAGAATCACACTTCCAAATTTCAAAATTTGCTACAAACTATAAAAATAAAAATATAAGTTAATAGAGTAGACTTTAGAGTCCAGAAATAAACCCATACATCCATGGTCAACTGATTTTTGGAAAGAGTGTCAAGACCATTCAATGGGAAAAGAATAGTCATTTCAGCAAATAATGCAAGAACAATTGAATAGCAATATGCAAAATAATGAATTTGGATGCTTATCTCACACTGTATACAAATATTAACTCAAAATGGAGCACAGACATAAATATAAGAATACAACTATGAGATTCTTAGAGAAAAACACAGGATTAAATCTTCATGACCTTTGATTTGGCAAAGGATTCTTAGATATTAGATAACAAAATCATGGACAAAAAAATTAACTTCACCAGGATTAAAATATTTTGTGCATCAAATGACACCATCAAGCAAGTGTAACGACAATCTACTGAATGGGTGGAAAAAAAAAAATATATATATATATATATATTGTGTTGGAGTCTCACTCTGTCGCCCAGACTGGAGTGCAGTGGCCGCTCCCGGCCACTGCAGCCTCGACCTGCTGGGCTCCAGCGATCCTTCTGCCTCAGCCTTCCAAGTAGCTGGAACTACAGGCGTGCGCTACCACGCCCGGCTGATGTTTTGATTTATTGTAGAGATGAGGTCTCGCTGCCCAGGCGGGTCTCGATCCCACGGGGTCAGGCAATCCACTCACCTCAGCCTCCCAAAGGCGCGGGATTACAGGCTGAGACACCGAGCCCGGCTGGGTGAAAATATTTTTATATCATATATCTGATAAGAGATTTGTGTCTCTAAAATACAAAGAACTCTTACAACTCAATAATTTAAAAAAGGAATATCCTGATTAAAATTGGTAAAAGATCTGAATGAACTTTTTTTTTTTAAGAATATATACAAAATGTCCAACAAGCACAAGAAATGTGGTTAGGAACATGCAAAAAAGAAAAGAAATGAAATGAAAAAACTACAATGATACACCACTTCACACCCACTATGATGGCTATGTTACCAAATGTTGGTAAGGATATAGTGAAATCAGAACCCTTATACACTACTGGAGGGAATGTAAAGGGGTACAGCCACTTTGGAAAACAGTCTGGTAGCTCCTCAGTTAAACATGGAGTTACCACATGACCCAACAATTCCACTCAAAATAAATACCCAAGAGAAATAGAAACACATGTTCACGCAGAAACGTGTGCACAAAATGTTATAGCAGCAATTATTTATAGTAACTGAAAAGCAATAACAACTTAATGTTCATTAATGGACAAATGGATAAACAAAATTTACCATATCTATACATTGGAATATTATTCAGCCATAAAAAGGAATAAAGTACCTTTCCTTTAGGAAATGAATTTCCTTTATTTCCTCTATCAGCACAACATGGATAAACTGTCAAAATATTGTAATAACTGAGAGAAGCCAGTCACAAAAAAAATACATACTAGCTCTCTCGGTCTCTCTTTCTCTCTCTCTGTCACTCTCTCCGTCTCTGCAGCTCTCTCCCCGCCTCTCTCCCACTTCCTCTCTCTCTTTCTTACTCTCTCTTTCTCTCTCTCTTTTTCTTTTTTCCCGTTACAGATCCCCTCTGTAACAGCCACTTTAAGATTTCTCTTGGTCCTGGGAAAAAAAATACATACTATATGATTGCATTCATATGTGTATTAACTTCCTAGGAGTGCCATAGCAAAGTACAACAAACTGGATGGATTAAAACAACAAAAAACTATTGTCGCACACTTCTGGAAGCTAGATAGTTGTAATCAAGGTATCAGCAGGGCCATGCTTCCTTTGAAAACTGTAGGGAGTGTGGAGGGAATCCTTCCTTGCCTCTTCTAGCTTCTGGTGTTTGCCAGAAATTTTTGGCACTCTTTTACTTGCATCACTTCAATCTCTTCCTCCATTGCCACATTGCCTTCTTCTCTTCGTGTTATAAGGACACCTGTCATATTACATTGTGACCCTACTCTACTCCAGTATGACCTCATCTGAACTAATTACATCTGCAATGAACTTGTTTCCACAAAAGGTCACATTATGAGTTCCTAGGGGTTAGTATTTCAACATATCTTTTTGGGGGGACACCATTCAACCCATAACAGTATGAAAATCTGGAATAGGGAAATCTATAGAGGGAAAAAGTAGATTCATTATTGCTTAGGTAAAGGGTCAAGAGGATGGGAGAATGACAGCTAAAGAATTTTGAGGTTCCTTCTTAAGGGGATAAAAATGTTCTACAATGGACTGTGGTGATGGTTGTATGTATCTGTGAAAATCATTGAATTTTAAGTTGTATGACATCTGATTTATATCTCAACAAAGCTGTTACTAAAAAGAAAAAGAAAGTTCTAAAAGAAATTGTCCAAGAGTTTCCACCATATTCCCACATGGCCCATGGCCTAATTCAAAACTACTTTAGCAAGGAGGCCAGGCATGGTGGCTCATGCCTGTAATCCCAGAACTTTGGGAGGTTGAGGTGGCAAGGTAAACTTAGTCCCTTACGGCTGCCCTGTCCAGTATGGTAGCCACTAATCACATGTGGTTATTTATATATGAATGTAGAATAACCAATTTAAATCAAATATATTTTTTAATTAATTTTTTGTCACACTAGGCACATTTTAAGTGTTCAGTAGTTACATGTGGCTAGTGACTATCAAAGTGGACCGCACATATGTAGGATATTTCAATCGTTGCAGAAAATTCAATTAGACAGCAGCTACTGTTGCTTTACTCTCTACCCAGATTTAACTACCACCAAATCAGATGCAAGGGCCAAATGAATTTCTCGCAAAGCTAATATTAGTATCAGTTGTAGAACACTATTATGCTTCTGGACCTTTACATACATTATATCATTTAATCCTCCAACAACCACCTGTAAAATGATTAACTTTTATTTGCCAGGCTGACTTCAAATTGAAGTTAAACCTCTCAAGACTTCCAGAGGTGGGATCAGGAATCAGAGTTCATTAGGAAAGGAGTTGGAGAGATAAACTGAAGGAGTCCTTCGATCCTAATTTTTTTCCATCTTTTTAAATTTTTATTTAAGATGTGAGGTACAGTTCAGGATTAAGTATACAAGTGGTCATCGTACAGGTAAAGTTTGGGCCTCCCTTTCATCCCCCGTTTGCCTGGTTTGAGATCAGGTACCTTTATTGATGTTATGTGCCCTCCCCCTCTCCTCCGGGCAGTTTCCACCTACTGCCAATTCCTTTCTTACCGTATTGTGGTAAATGTTCAGAGAAACTACAATCCTAATTTAAAAGCTGCCAGGTATTTCAATACAAGTGAAATTTGCTTGACTCGGATGCCTGAGGCTGAATACAAATTAGAAGGTGAATATAAAATGTCAATAGGATAAAAAAAGATTTTAATCACATTTTGTATTGTTTGATTTTCAACTGGAGTTGCAACAATAGCACCAGCTACAACAACACCACAACTATACAATGTAGCCAAAATTTAATGAAAAGGCTGTCACTAACTTGTCTGATTGCCAGCCTATGATTTCGAACTTGTATTCTAGCTTTCAGAAACAAACACATTTCCTACCCTGAAGCCATCTTGTAGATCTATTTTCCAGCTCCCCTTTTATTTTTTAACATGAAATGTACTTTTTGACATATATTGCAATTCATAAGTACTGGAAATAGCCAAATATGAAACCAAAGTTAGCAACAAACTTGACAATATAAAGAAATTGCATTATTATAAGCTACCAACAAGAAATGTTTATAGTGCATTTATCACTGTCATTTGGCTTACACTGGTCTCTTCCTAGAGACAGATATTTGTCCGTGAAAAAGAGTAGCATGGGAATTTTTTTTAGCAGTTCTTTAGTTAGCAACATAAATGCCTGTTCAGACAAGTCATGATGACCTTTAACAGTAATTTAATAAGTGACTCAGAGATGGACCATCAATGAGAGAGAGTCAGACGTTCCTTTAGTGACGAGAGTTTTTAATTTTACGGTTTTATTCTTCTTTTAGAAAAGAGAATAGGAAATGACATATTAATCAAGTTTTTTTTCTATTTGAAATACGTCATCCTGAATTTCATGATTTGAAAGAACTTTACTAATTGATTTATTTATATCACAGCTACTTCTAATCTTGCTTTATGTAATACTCTGGTCAAAAAAAAGGCGTATGCCTCATCAACAAGGGAACCTGCTTAATGAACATGTGTATACCTAACCCTGAATTGTACCCCACATCTTTAAAATAAAAAAAAATTTTAAAAAGAAGATGTATGAAGGAGTGATTCTTGTCTACTCAAAAGAAAATTAAAAAGGGGCTAAATTCAGCATTTCTTTCCTAATCCTAATACGCGTAAAGTATTTGAGCAAGTATCCTTAATATCCTTTTATTTAAATCTTGAAAAAATTATTTGCTGTAAAGTACACTAATATCAAATTTATAGCTCAGTGAGTCTTTTCATATTTTCATACCCATGTAACCACCATCTATATCAGTGGTCAGCAAACTTTTTGTGCAAAGGCCGGAAAGTAAATATTTTATATTTTGCAGGCTATGTGGTCTTTCACAACAACTCAACTTTGCACAAAAGAAGCCATAGACAATATGGAAACAAGGAACTGTGGCTGTGTGCTAGTAAATATTTATTTAAGGACACTGAAATTTAAATTTTATATACTTTTTAAGTGTTATGAAATATTCTATTTTTTCCAACACTTAAAGTATAGAAACTATCCAAGCTCCCAGGCCATACAAAAGTGGTTCAGTTTGATCCCCAGTCTGTAGATAACTGACCCCTGACCTAGATCAAGACATAAAACATTTCTGGAACCAAAGAAGTCTCTTGCAAGTCCCTTCTCATTTAGTACCCTTCCTGCAGAGGTAATGGTCCTTGACTTCTATCACCATTTATTGGATTCAACTGTTCTTGCAATTCATTTAAATAAAATCATACTGTCTTCAATTTTTTGTATCTGGCTTCTTTCACACATTCCTGTCTGTAAGATTCAGCCACTTTTTTTGTGTATCTGTAATTCATTTATTATTTCTATGTAGTATTCTGCTGTATAAATATATGATTATCCTATTATTTATTTGTCCTACTTGTGGATATTTGGGCTGTTTCTAGTTCGGTGCTATTATGAATAGAGTACACATTTTTTGGTAGACATAGTATTCATTTCCCTCGAATCATTGTGTGTGTGTGAGAGAGAGGGGGGGGCGGAGAGAGAGAGAGAGAGTTTTCAAATGATTAAATCTGATTGGTGATCAGAACCACTTACATTATATAGATTTATGAAACTTTCTGAGCCTCCCATTTTTAACTTCTTACATGGAAACTATTAAGTGTCCAGTGTTAGAAGGCAGTGGAAAGATTCCTGGTAGAATAGGTAAGATGGAGATTTTCCTGCTGCAATAGGCACTATCATACCCTAAGAGCATAGGGAAGATTTTAAGACTGTGATGAGTGCCAGGCATATTGTCAAACTGAAAGTACCATCCTTACATGAGGCATAAACCCAGAAAGCATATAGCACTACAGGGGTGCTAAGGAATATGAGTATTTGGTATTGAAGGTCTAGAAAACTGCTGGTCATTGAATCATGTGGTTCGCAAACAATTAAATTTGGTAAATAAAATGGGAAAAATTACATTTTCAACAGTCAGATTAATAAAAATTTCCCTGAGCAGTTTGCATTTGAATAGGCATTACCAACATTTAATTTCCAGGTTATAAGGACCACAGAGAGAAACAGACATTGAAGGTCTTCAATAAGAGAAAAAAAAGAATGAGACTGATTTCTCTCTTCCTCTCACTTCAGGATTTCCCCCCGTTTTTGTTTTCATTTTACTCCATCACTTTTGTTCTAGTCTTCTCTCTATCTCTCTGTGCATATCTATCTCTTGTTTTACTTTTTTCTCAGTCTCAATTTTACTTTCAATTTCCCTATGTATGTGTGTCTTTGTTTGTGTGTATCACTGTTTCTCTGTGTCTTTTTCTCATGTTCTGTCACTGTCACTCACTGTCTCGTTTCTCTATGTACAAATATGTGTACCTCTCTCTGTATGTTTCTGTGTTACTCTGTGTGTCTTTACGTATGAGTGTGTGCCCCTTTCTGTCAGTGTTTGTGTCTTTGTGTGTATCTTTCCATGGGTGTCTGTCTTTTCCTACACCACACTTACTCACACACACATACATATACACAAGCCTGTCTCCTAGCCATAGAGGAAACAAGGCAAAGTATTTTAGAATATTGCATCTATTCAGAAAGAAGTGCAGTAAAGTGGAAGCCTTATAAATAAGAGTGGGAGCTCCTTTTGCCCTCTTTCTGCTTGATCAAATCTCAAGACCAAAATGGTCTAAATGCAAATTCCTATTGAGATTTTTTCCCAAGGCCACTCTTTTTTAAATAAGTCAGCAGTTAGCCTTAAATATTAGACAAATATGAGGATGTATACAAAGTGTGATTTGAGGAAGCCCACACTCAGCCAAATTTGCCACAATGCTGTCATGCCATCTTTAGTGATTAATTTCATTAGCTTCAGCACTGCATTCTCCCCACTTTTCTTTTTTGGAACTGCAAATATTCACAAAGAGGTGTTAGTGGCTTATGAAAGGAAGGAGAAGTATCTTTTGGCTGGAATGGTGTGTGTGAGTGTGTGTGTGTGTGTGTGTATTATTGGAGGTGAAAGGGAGTAAAAGATGAAAATAAAGATGACAGAAAAATTAGGAAAACTATCTCTCTTGTTGGATGAACTTGGCCAAGTCACTTAGTTTCTGTAGACTTCAGTCAGGAAATGAAGTTGAAGAGTGGCAAGGGAGTGGACTAGGCTTCAAGTCTCTCAACCCTTGCTTAAATTAAAGACGCTCCCCTTTCTTCCAGGTCTTTATGTCTGGCTTTCAAGCAAGATCTTGACTGAAGATTTAAAAAATAATAAGTTTTTTAAAATTACTGTACTAGATAATCTCTAAGTTCCCTTTCTACTTAGAATGATTCTGATCCTAATCCTAAAGCCCAAAGGTGTAGAACTACCTCCAGATATCAAATATGCTTCATTTAAGGAAATGTACACTGAAAGTGATGCCAAATAGTTTCACTGGTCAGTAATTCTTCAATTAGTATACTTGACTATTTTTGTTGTACTCTTTTAAAAAATTCCCTTATTTGACAGATTTATTTATGCAAACTTATAAGCATAAATGTGTAAACAAAATCCAATTTTCCCATTGATTTACATGTTAAGGTTCAAAAGTGAATATACCCATAGAAAAGCTTAGAACCCCAAAAGGAACAAAAACACACAGGATATAGTCCGCTTCCTTTCAAAACACAAAACATAAGAGCAAATGTTTTCCTGAAAAATATTGATTTGTATTCATATTATGTATAATTTGATTATGCCACCATTAATATATCATGTTGATTTTGTATTTGGGGGAATAGAAAGGGCACATGGGCTCTTTCATCTTCCTAAATTCCAAGATAGATGTCATGATATTCTCACTTCCAACAGTCCTTATGACATTTCCCTTTGAAATTTGAAGTCAATGGCTTTCCTCTGACTTAGCCTTGTAAGTTGATGGGTATGGGTCACTAATCTTGAATCCAATAACTTTACCCCAAAGTAGATTTTGCTAGTGATGAATCCATTCTACATATCCACTTGCATGATGTTTGCATGAGCTGCAAAGTACAAACATTCAGAATAGTTTGAAGTAGCTTCATGACCCTGTTCAGCAATTTTCGTGACTTTCAAGCAAAGTTAATCCCAAATGTGTTTCTAATGGCTTACAAACAAAAACTGCTCCCTTATCTTCCAAGGAGTCCTGTGAATCCTGTAGGTAAAATTTGAAGAATTTTATAGTTGTAAGTAGTTCCTAATTCATTGCTTATAAGAAAAGTAGTTTTATATCAATTGACTCCTCTAGTAGCTGAAGACAATACTCATAAATTCATATTATATTTTCATAACAAAGCATATCTCTATTCTAAGTGCCAGAGATGTACTGCAAAATTGAAAGTTAAAGTATATTGGAATGTTCACTTTTACCGCTTACCCACAGATCTCCATATTGTAAGGAATGGGGAGCCAGGATGCATAAGAATTCAGGAATCTTGGTCTCCTTATGATTCGGAGAGATCTTGGTAGAATTCAATCCCTATTTCTTCCCATTTTTGTTTAGTTGTCCAGGGATAAAATATTGCTGAGCTACAAAAATGTTAGGATGGAGGTAGGCTAGTTTGCACTGGTGGAAGCATGAAATATAAGTTATACAAAAAAATAGTTTTCATTATTTTCATGCATAATAAGGTGAAATATGCTAAAGAAGAGTTTCCTAATAGGACTTTCTCTTGGGAACTGCTTCCAGAAATTAGTAGGAATTTTAGTTAGTTAGCTTAACAATTATGCCTAAAAGAAGGTGGTACTTTTAAAATATTGAACAATGCATGGAAAGTTGGTGTTTTAAGAAATTTTACAAATCTTTGCAGGAAAACTTTGTTTACCATTCCAGCTTGCTTAGCAAATTAACTTGTTAGAGTGTAAAAGTAAAGTAGGCTGGTTCCTCCATTTTTACCAATTCTTAATTAGTGGATTCCAAACTAAGACTATTTAACTGCATGCTTCTCAGTTGAGAGTTGGCTCTGCTTCTGTCCATTCAGTTCTCTCCTTTACAAATCCACATCCTCGCCTCCAAATAATGTGACCCCAACAGGGTATTTTTTCATTGATAGTAACACTTGCATAGAAGGGAACTAGAGAAATTAGTATTTTCTATAGTTGTTGTTCACCATTGCTCGTTCTGGAAATTGCCTGAACAAAACACTCTTACTATTGGCCACATCACATAAGAAAGTGGCTCTGAAATGCTGGACCCTTCTAATGAAATTGTGCCTGTGTCAATGAAGAAAGAACTCTCTTTGCAAACTAATTGTGAAAACAAGAGAAATATTAGCCTACTTCAGTGTGAAGACTTCAGCAGCAACATTTGTATCCCCAAACTGAATGTCCCAATTATAAATGAGCTGTGCCTATTTGTTAAACCACTTACAGATCTCAGAGACATATAGCTTTGCCTTTTATCCTCTTGTCTCAGTCACTGGGATTACTTTATGTACTTGAAGGTAATGAGATTGCATTTTCCTTCCCAAATATCTTATCACTCATACTTTTCATTTACGGCAGACTGACCTTTGCCCCCAATTAGAACAAATTAGTGACGTTTTACTTCATCTCAAAAACACTGAGCCAGTGTAAGGGCAGAGTCAATGATGAAGTTTTAATGGGGCCTGGAAAACTGAGCAGGAAAGAAAGAAACAGAGAGAGCAGAAGGAGTAAAGAAAGTGGAGGTAGGGGCTCAGGGGATGGTGACAGAGGGCGGGGTAGTGGTGGCAGTGATTAGGATTCAAAGGAAAGTAAGGAGAATGAGAGGGGGGTGGCCTGGAGACAAGGGAGAAAAGCTTAGAGATTTCAGAAGGGGCAGGGTATTAAGATTGAAAAAGGAGCAAGAAAGAAACGGGGAGGGAGGAAGGGAGGGAAGAAGAAAGAAAAGAAAAGAGTGAGTAGGGGCAGGTGTGAGTTACATTGAGCCTCAGAATGAGGGGAAGCAGGAAGGATGGTAAAGGGGCTTCACCATCTGCTTTTAACTGACTCTGTTGTTTCTGTTCTATACAGGAAAGAGCTCTAGCTTGGCTGGCTCTCAATCTTTCTGTCTCATGTCCCTTTCTCTTTTATAATGATGGAAATATATTAGGATAAAGGGGTAGATAAGAGGTTGCTCAAGGCACAATGCTTTTGTAAAAAGAGGCTGGCATTGGAGTCAGATAGTTTTATATTCAATTTACTATGAGGACTGGGAAGCTATCTAATTCCTCAGAACTTCACTATCCATATTCAAAACTAAGGGCAAAAATACTAATCTCTAAAGTTGTGGCTAGAATAACAGTAAATCATGTGTAGGCAAGTGACCAGCACAGAGTCTAGAATGTAGTAAGGGCTCATTAAGTTATCCTTGAATTCTTACACCAACTTTACAAATATGTAGAACTATTTTTAGTCCTTTGTTTGTACTGTCAAATACAAAGTTTTGGGGACATTGTTTTGGACTAATATTCTGTACTAAGCCTCAACAGACCAGATTAAAACTCAAAATGGAATCTCCCACGCTAAAGTTCCACGCCACCAAACCCAAACTAAGTTGATGTCTGATCTTCCCAGAAATCAAGAGAAAGAGATAACAGCCAATTTCCCAAATAGGCCATTTTAAATCTTTAACTGGCATGATAATAAAGTTTCCTCTGTTTTCTTCTTTACTAAAAAAGTTTGCTTAAAGTAATTTGATGTTAACTAGTCAGTTATTTTTCTCCTGTTCTTTCCTTCTGTCCCTGTCTAACAAGAAAAATATCTTTGAAAAGACTAACACTTTTTTTATTTTCTTCTGTTTTCTTCAACCTTTCTCTGCCTATAAAACTCTTGTTCAGTTCATGAGAACACTGAAATAAAGTGTTGTCCGGTTTTTTAAACTAAATTTGTTGTAATTTTGACTTTTGACAGATCTGGTGTGAAGGAGACTGCTGATAAACTGAGGCCCCTTGAGGAACCCAGGAAAAAGTACTGCTAATCCCCGTTTTGGGGGGAGACACTCTGTCTTCCTCTTGGAGTCACAAGAGTCTTGAGCAAGTTCTTCTCAGGTCTGAGCTCTGCTGTCTTGCATTTGAGCTCCCTTATGTCTTTGTCTTTGGGGGTACCAAGGTTAATTTGTGCTGTGATAGAGCATTTTACTTTGGGATACCTAAGCATAGTTTGTGCTTTGGTAGGGCAGGGTTTGCGGTGGCTGACAAGTCACTGGCAAGAGCTATATTTTTTTACCTCTACCTTGTGTATGTCTTGTGTGTGTTTCCATAAAAGATTTGAGTCAAGCTCACAAGAATATGACTGGAAAAAAAAGAATATGGCTGGACAGAAAAGTGAGTTGCACCCTATTTATTGCTAGCATATGGTTGAACAAAAATGTGGGTTGCAGTCCATTTGCAGCTAGTGTAAAGGACTGAAGTTTTAAAGGTAACTGACAGCAACTGTAGTAGTGTAGGGAGTGTAAACTTTGACTTTCAGAATTTGCAGGTATGTGGGTTCTTTTTTCTTCTGTAAGGGAGGCCTCAGGTGTCTGTGTGGATCAGACAGAAAATGGAAAAATCATTACTAAATTGGTCAAGGAGATCTTGGAACATCTTGATTCTGAGAGACTCAAGATCTAACATAAAAATGCAATCCCTAATTTCTAAAGATCTGAGTACTCCACCTTCCAGCAGACATGCCTTTTTTATGTATAAGATTTGTGGCCTTGGAAGCTACAAATATTTACAAAAGTGGCAAAGTCTTACAAAAAAAACTCATGATGGCCATTATGTGGAACATTCCAGATGAATAAGACTGTTCATCTAAGAAGTGCACTTGAATGCCAAGCCTCCTAAATTTGGCAAAAAGAGCAGAATTTGTATTGGCATTGAGAAGCCTCAGACAGTGAAATTCTATAATCGCATTTTAATAGTTTTTTCATTAGCAAAAAGCTAATGGAAAAGCCAAAAATGCAAGACATTTCCCATACAAAGGACAGTAGAACTGACATAACTCCTACCATTCCTCTCTATCCTACTTTGCCTGAATATTTACAGTCTACAAAGCCTCTACCTGAATTGTCTTTTTTATCTGAAAAAAATCAATTGAACATCTTTGTAGGCTAGAGCCACCCGGATATATTCAGGAGATAATTCCTGAGTAACATGCACTCCCTAAACAAAAATGGAGCACGGGGCCACAGTTAAAACATCTCCTAGACATACAGAAGTCTTTCAAAAGTTCTCTGGAGTGTTCAAGGTCTTACTTGGACCTTATGACCCTGGATACTTGCCCTCTACCAACTAATACACATATCAGTGGGATCTGAGGAGACTCAAAATGGAATAAAATAGGTGTTCTCCTAGGAATGATATCAAAGACTCAACAAGGCCCATTTGATCCATTATGGGTCAGGCAAAACCTGAAATATCACAAATGACTATTTTAAAGCCATTTCCAGTGTTTCAGTTCTATAATAACCAACAGCCTAAGATGACTTTTAGGCCTGCCCCAGGGCACTTCAACAAGTGCCCCTTAAAACAGCAGCTTCCAAAAGTTCGTTGCCATTTGCACAACCAAACAGGATATTAGAAAAGAAACTATCCCCCCAACTTTGAGGAAGCCCCTAAAATAAGGCTCCCCTCCCTCTAATAATCTTCATGTTAACCACCAAGACTAAAGGGCCTCCAAGGGAAGCTTCGGTACGTTTCTACAGGTGTTTATTTGGCCTAGTCATTAATGGGCTCCACCTGAAGACTAATTAAAAAATAAGCGGCCAGGCTAAGTGGCTCATGCCTGTAATCTCAGCCAGGCGTGGTAGCGCATGCCTATAATTCTGGCTACTTGGAAGGCTGAGGCGGAAGGATCACCGGAGCCCAGCAGGTCGAGGCTGCGGTGGCCGGGAGCGGCCACTGCACTCCAGTCTGGGCGACAGAGTGAGACTCCAACTCAAAAAAAAAAAAAAAAATTAAATGATATCCAAAATACAAATTTCTGACAATTAGGTAGCTATTTTGAAGCTCTTTATAAAATAAATTCATATCTGCATAGAAAATCTTCATTTGTAAGGGCATCTCCCTCTCTTTACCCAAACTATTAGAAAATTGTACAATAGAAAAGATATTGACTTAAAGTTTACACAACAGACCTCACCTTTGTTTAAAGTGTTTTTCCTAGCCATCTTAACTGGCCCTTAACCTATGCCTTTAATTGTTTTGGCAAACGATAGTGTTTAAATCTAAGTTCTATAAGCATTTACCTGTTTCATCTGGGAGTCAGCCCTGTGGAAGTGCAAATTTATGACTGCCTCGCTAGAAATTTTGGGGGGTGAGTGAAAGAATACCTAATGTTTATTTGCTGTAAAAATGGCTAAGAAGGAAATAACTTGAGATGATTGCCAGTTTTGTTCAATGTCTCATAGAATTTTCATGAATAGGTCAAATATGGTTGCTAATAATAAGTAAATTAGGCATAAACCTTTATAAATGAATTCTTCATGGTTTCAAAATTCTTTTTGGTAACATGAAACCTCAAAGTGAAATTAAGTAACAGATACTCATTAAATGTCTGGGTCATTTCTAAACAAGTTATAATACTAAAAATTATTTTTTAAAATTTTTTATTTTAAAAATGTGGGGTACAATTCAGAATTAGGTATACAGGTTGTCATCATACAGGTAAAATTTGGGCCTTCCTTTGGTCCCCACTTCGCCTGGTTTGAGATCAAGGACCCTTATTGATATCTGGAAGTGTGATGCCCCCTGCTTTGTTTCTCTTGTTAAGGATTGATTTGACTTTTCGAGGTCTTTTATGTTTCCACATGAATTTCTGTATTGTGCCCAGGTCTGAAAATGATGATCATTTAATGGGTATTGTGCTGAATCTGTAGATTGCATTTGGTAGGATGGACATCTTAACAATGTTGATTTTTCCAATCCATGGGTATGGAATATTTTTCCATTTGTTTGTGTCGTCTTTGATTTCTTTTTTAATGCAGTTTATTTATGTTATATAGATTTTTTTTAATTTTAAAGATGTGGGGTACAATTCAGGGTTAGGTATACAAATGATCATTATGCAATTACCCTTGTTGATGAGGTGTGCCCCTCCTTCCCCTGGCAGTTGAGAAATTGAGGCTTTGCTTCTGGAATCTCTATCCTGTTCCATTGGTCTATATGCCCGTTCCTGTACCAATACCAGGTTGTTTTGACTACTGTGGACTTATAGTAAAGTTTGAAGTCTGGAAGTGTGATACCTACTGCTTTGTCTCTTTTGCTAAGGATTGTTTTGCCTATTTATAGTTGTTTGTGTTTCCATATGCATTTCTGTGTTGTCGTTTCCAGGTCTGAGAAGAGTGATTTTGGTAATTTAAAGGGTATTGGGTTGAATCAGTAGATTCTTTGGTAGGATGGACATCTTAACAATGTTGATTCTTCCTAACCAAGAGCATGGAATATTTTTCCATTTGTTTGTGTCTTCTTGAATTTCTTTGAGCAGTGTTTTGCAGTTTTCATTGTAAAGGTCTTTCGCTTCTCTGGTTAGGAATATGCCAAGGCATTTCATTTCTTTGTGTGTGTGTGTGTGGCTACTGTGAATTGGATTGTGCTTTTTATTTGGTTCTCTGCCTATTTGTTGTTGGTGTATAAGAATGCAACTCTGTTTTGCACATTTATTTTGTAACTTGAGACTTGGCCCAAGTCCTTTATTAGTGCAAGCAGGTTTTTGACAAATTCTTTTGGATTTTTGAGGTAGAGGATTATATCGTCAGCAAATAGGGATAACTTGAATTCCTCTTTTCCTATTTGGATACCCCTGGTTTCCTTCTCTTGTCTAATTGCCCTAGATAGGACTTCCAATACAATGTTGAACAAGAGGGTTGAGAGGGTGAAAATTTGTTCCAGTTTTCAGGTGAAATATTTGCAGTTTCTGTCCACTTAGCAATATGTTAGCAGTAGGTTTATCGTAAATGGCACTTATTATTTTGAGGTATGTTCCATCTATACCTAGGTGTTTTAGGGTTTTTATCAAGAAGGGATGCTAGATTTTGTCAAAACCTTTCTGCATCTAATGAGATAATCATGTGGTTCTTGTCTTTACATCTGTTGATGTATTTAATTACATTTATGGTCTTGCAAATGTTGAACCAGCCCTGCATGCTGGGGTTGAAGCCTACTTGTTCATGGTAGATGATTTTTGAGATGTGATTTTGGATCCGATTTGCTGGAATCTTTCTGAGGATTCTTGCATCTATGTTCATAAAGGATATTGGCCTGTCATTCTTTTATTTTATTTTATTTTATTTTATTGGATCTTTACCCGGTTTGGGTATCCGTGTGATGTTAGGTTCATAAAATGATTTGAGGAGAAAATCATCTTTCTCAATTGCCTGGAATACTTTCAACAAGATAGGTATCAGCTCCTCCTTGTACATTTTGTAAAATTCTGCTGGAAAGTCATCCAGTCCAGGGCTTTTTTTGAGGGTAGTTTTCTTATGACATAGTCGGTTTCTTCGATTGTTATTGGTCTATTTAGTGTCTCAATGTCTTCTTGTTTCAATCTGTCGAGGTTGGGTGAACTCAGAAAGTCCTCCATTTCATTTATCAAGTTTGTTTTCATACAGGTGTACATAGAAATCAAGGTTATCAAGTTTGTTTCCATATAGGTGTACATAGTACTCTCTTATGATCTTTTGTATTTCTTTGGGGTCAGTTGTGATTTGATCTTTTGTACTTGTGATTGTGCTTATTTTGACTTTTTCTCTCTTCTTCTTGCTCATCCTGGCTAGGGATCCATCAATGTTGTTAATTCGTTCAAAGAACCAATTTTTTGTATTGTTGATGTTTTCTATGATATTTTTGTGTTCTATGTCCTGTATTTGGGCTCTTATTTTGATTTGGATTCTTCTGCTAAAGTAAGGGTTTTGGTGGTCTTCTCTTTCTAGCTCCATTAGGTGATTTGTTAGGCTCTCAACTTGTGATCTTTCCATTTTCTTTAAGTGTGCTCATTCCCCTCTTAGAATTGATTTCATGGCATCCCAGAGATTTAGTAAGATGCTTCTTCATTTTCATTTGTTTCCAGGAATCTTTTAATTTCTGCTTCGATTTCAGTGTTGACTCAGTAGTTGTTCAGCATCATGCTGTTTAGTGTCCATGCCTTTGTGGGCTTTGGGGAGATTTTGTTGGTATTGATATTTATTTTTATTCCACTGTGGTCTGAGAAGGTGCATGGCAATATTTCAACCTCATGGAATTTGTTTATGCTTGATTTATGGCCAAGGATGTGATCAATCTTGGATTACGATCCATGTGGCGATGAGTAGAATATATATCCTGTGGTTGTTGGGTGGAGTAATCTATAGGTATATATTAAGTCCATTTGGTTTAGATTCTGGATCTCCTTGTTGACTTTTTGCCTCAATGATCTATCTAGGACTGTTAGTGGGGTATTCAAGTCTCCTGCTATAATAGTGTTAAAATCAATATCTTTTTTTTGTTTACTTAGAAGTTACTTTATAAATGCTGGTGGTCCTGTGTTGGGTGCATATATGTTTAGGATGAGTATTTCTTGTTGATGGATTGAAGCTATTATAATTATGTAGTGTCCTTTTGTATCTGTTTAAATGTTTGATAGTTTAAAGGTTGTTTTGTCTGATATTAAGATCACAACTGACATCTTTTTGATCCATTTGCCTGCAAATTCATTTTCCATTATTTAACTTTGAGTCTATGTGCATCTCTTGTGGTGAGATGAGCTTCCTGGAAGCAGAAAATAATTAGGTCATGGTTTCTTATCCAGTTTGCCATTCTGTGTCTTTTCAGTGGCACATTTAGCCTAGTCACATTCAGGCTGATTATTGAAATATCATTGTTTATCCCTGTTTGCTTTTTTCCTTTTGGTTTTTGGGTTAATATTTGTGTGTGTTTTCAAGTTTGTTATTGTGATGTACTTTTTGTTGATTCTGTGCTCTGCTATTCCCTTGGGAAGTGTTTGTACATTCTTTTTTTTCTTGCTTCTGTATTTAATACCTTTTAAAGTATCTCCTGTAGAACTGGTCTGGAAGCTGCATAATCTCGCACTCCCTCTCCTCAGCAGTTTCCTGCTACAGTCAATCCTTTCCTTATAGTATTGCAGTAGTTGTTCAAGGTCCAATTATGAGTGAGAATAGGTGGTACTCCGATCTTTGTTTCTGTGAAAGGTCACTCAGTATTATAGACATTAATTCCATCCAGGTTGCTGCAAAACTCATGATTTTGTTCTTCTTTATGGCTGCATAATATTCCATCATGTATATGTACCACATTTTTTTAATCCAGTCCACTTTTGATGGGCAGCACAGTTGCTTCCATGTTCTTGCTATTGTAAACAATGCTGCAATAAACATACGTGTGCAAGTATCTTTTTTATAGAGTGAGTTGAGTTCTTCCGGGTATATTCCCAGTAGGGGGATTGTGGGGTCATATGGAATGTCAATTTTTAGAAATTTGAGGAATCGCCACACTGTTTTCCACAGAGGCTGTACTAGTTTGCACTCCCACCAACAGTGTAGAAGTGTTTCCTTTTCATCATCCTCTCCAGCATCTGTTATTTTTTGAGTTATTGATGATGGCCATTCTAACTGGAATTAGGTGGTATCTCAGTGTAGTTTTAATTTGCATCTCCTTGATGACTAGTGAGGTTGAACATTTCTTCATGTATCTGTTGGCTGCTTGTACGTCTTCTTTTGAGAACTGTCTATTCATATCTTTTGACCACTTTGTAATGGGGCTGTTTGTTTTTTTTTCTTTTCAGCACGTTGGCATTCCTTGCTGATCCTAGATATTATGCCTTTGTCAGACATGGAGTTGGCAAATATTTTTTCCCAGTCTATGGGCTGTCTCCCTGCTCCCTTGATAGCTTCTTTGGCTCTGCAGAAGCTTGTCAGTTAGGTGAGGTCCCACTTGTCTATCTTATCTCTTTTGGCATGGGCACTTCAGGTTTTGAGCAGGAATTGGTTACCAGTTCCAACTTCCATAAGAATGTCTCCTGCATTTTCTGAGGTTCTTATGGTTTGAGGTTTTACATTTAGGTCTCTGATTCATTTGGAGTTGATTTTTGTGTATGGGAATAAGTAGGGGTCCTGTTTCAACTTCTGCATGTAGTCAGGCAGTTTTCCCAGCACCATTTACTAAAAAGGTTCTCGTCTCCTCAGTGGTTGGTGGTGGAGGCTTTGTCGAAAATGAGTTGGTTGAGAAATTGAGGTTTTGCTTCTGGAATCTCAATTCTATTCCACTGGTCTACACGCCTGTTCTTGTACCAATACCAGGCTGTTTTGATTATTGTAGCTTTATAATAAAGTTTAAAGCCTGGGAGTGTGATACCTCCTGCTTTTTTATTTCCCCCCCCTGAGGATTGTTTTAGCTATTCTTGGATATTTATGTTTCCATATGAATTCCTGTATTGTTGTTTCTAGGTCTGAGAAGAATGCTGCTGGTAATTTGATGGGTTTTGCATTAAATCTGTAGATTGCCTTAGGTACAATGGACATCTTAACAATGTTGATTCTTACAATCCATGAGCATGGAATATTTTTCCACTTGTTTGTGTCATCTTTGATTTCTTTGAGCAGTGTTTTGTAGTTTTCATTGTAAAGGTCTTTCAATCTCTGGTTAGGAAAAGTCCAAGGTATTTCATTTTTTGTGGCTATTGTGAGTAGAATTGTGCTTTTTATTTGGGTTTCTGTTTGTTTATTGTTGGTGTATAGAAATGAGATCGTCTTTTGCACATTTATTTTATACCCTGAGACTTTGCTAAAGTCCTTTATCAGTGCAAGGAGGTTTTTGACAGATTCTCTTGGGTTTTCAAGGTCTGCAATCATGTCATCTGCAAAGAGAGTTAACTTGACTTCCCCTTTTCCTATTTGGATACCCCTAATCACCTTCTCTTCTCTGATTGCTCTAGCTAGGCCTTCCAAAACTATGTTGAACAGGAAGGATGAGAGTGGGCATCCTTGTCTTGTTCCAGTTTTCAGAGGAAATGGTTCCAATTTCTTTCTGTTTAGCAGTATGCTGGCTGTGGGTTCCTCATAGATGGCTCTTACTATTTTGAGGTATGTTCCATTTATGCCTAGATGTCTGAAGGTTTTTATCAAAAAAGGGGTGTTAGATTTTATCAAAAGCTTTTGCTGCATCTAATGGTACAATCATGTGGTTTTCTGTTTTCATGTTTGTTGATCTATTTAATTACATTTATGGTCTTATGAATGTTTAACCAAACTTGCATCCCATGGATGGAGCCTACTTGGTCATGATGGATGATTTTTGAGATGTGTTGTTGAATCCGGTTCACTAGGATCTTCCTGAGAATTTTGGCATCTATGTTCATCAAGGATATTAGCCTGTAGTTCTCTTTCTTTGTTGAGTCTTTACCTGGCTTGGGTATCAATGTGATGTTAACTTCATAAAATGATTTGGGGAGAGTTCCATCTTTCTCAATTGCCTGGAATACTTTCAGTAGGATTGGTATCAGTTCCTTCTTGTGTGTTTTGAAGAATTCTGCTGGAAAGCCATCTGGTCCAGGGCTGTTTTTGTAAGTAGTTTTCTTATGACATAGTCAATTTCCTTGCTTGTTATTGGTCTATCTAGGGTCTCAATTTCTTCTTGTTTTAACCTAGGGAGATTGTTTCATGTCAGAAAGTCCTCCATTTCCTTTAGGTTTTCAAATTTGTTTCCATACAAGTGTACATAGTAGTCTCTGATAATCTTTTTGTATTTCTTCAGGATCAGATGTGACTTCATCTTTTGTGTTTCTGATTGTGTTTATTTTGGCTTTATTCTCTTTTTCTTGGTCAGTCTATCTAGGGGACCATCAATCTTGTTTATCCTTTCAAAGAACAAGCTTTTTGTTTTGTTGATTTTTTTGTATTATCCTTTTTATCTATGTCTGGGATTTGGGCTTTTATTCTGGGGATGTGGATTCTTCTGCTGAAGTTAGTGTTTTGATGGTCTTGCTTTTCCAGCTTCCTTAGGTGATTTAGGCTTTTAACTTGTGATCTTTGCATTTTCTTCATATGCATTTGTAGAGATATCAGTTCCCCTACTGCCACTGTTTTCACAGCATCCCAGAGATTTTGGGAAGAGGTTTCTTCATTTTCACTTGTTTCCAGGTATCTTTTAATCTCTGTCTGGATTTCCATGTTGACTCTGCATTTGCTTAGCATCATGTTGTTTAGTGTCCATGTCTTTTAGGGTTTTGAGGGAACTTTGTTGGTGTTGATATTTATTTTTATTCTGCTGTGGTCTGAGAAGGTGAATGCCAAAATTTCAATTTTATAAAATTTCTTTATGCTTGATTTATAGCCAAGGATGTGATCTATCTTAGAGTATGTTCCATGGAGTGATGAGTAGAATATATATTCTATTGTCTTTGGGTGGAGTGTTCTGTAGATATCAATTAAGCCTATTTGGTCAAGTGTCACATTGAGGTTCTGGATCTTCTTGCTCATTTTTTTGTCCTGATGATCTGTCTAGGGTTGTGAGTGGGGTATTAAAGTACCCAGCTATGATAGTGTTATAGTCAATATCTTTTTTAAGTTTGCCTAGAAACTGCTTTATGAAAGTTGGTGCTCATATGTTGGGTGCATATATGTTTAGGATGGGTATATCTTTTCAATGAATTGAACCTTTTATCATTATGTAGTGACCTTCTGTATCTTTTTTAATTTTTGATAGCTTAAAGGGTATTTTGTCTGATATTAAGAGAGCAACTCCAGCTTTCTTTTGTGTTCTGGTCACCTGAAATTTTGCTTCCCATCCTCTTACTTTGAGTCTGTGAGTGTCCTTTCTGGTGAGATGAGTCTCTTGAAGACAGTATATTGTTGCCTCATGATATTTTATCCATTTTGCAATTCTATGTCTTTTCAGTAGTGCATTTAGTCCATTCACATTCATGCTAATTATTGAAATGTTCGAGTTTATCCTTGTCATAAGTTTCTTATAGAGTTGTTGTTCCTATTTGTTGTCTTTCTTTTGATTTTTGTGTTGATTCATGTGTGTTTTCAATCTTTTCCCTGCACTCTTGTGAAGAATGTTGTCATTCTTTTTTCCTTTTCTTCTGTGTTTAATACTTTCCTAAGTGTTTCTTGTAGAGGTGGTCTAGAGGCAGTGTAAGATCTTAGGGATTGAATGGCTGGGAAAGATTTTAATTCTCCCTCACCTTAGCTTAGCTGGGTAGGTAATTCTTTGTTCAAATTTGTTATCTTTGAGAACTTGGAATATTGGGCCCCAAGCTTTCCTAGGCTGAAGTGTTTCTGCTTGCTATAGTCTGCTGCTATTCTAATTGATCTTCCACAGTAGGTAATCTGACCTTTTTCTCTTGCTGCCTTTAGGATTTTTTCTTTTATACCTACTTTGTTTAGACAAATTATTATGTGTCTGGGAGTTGGTCTTCTCATTTGTGGTCTTGCAGGAGTTCTCTGGATCTCTTGTGTTTGAATTTTCACATCACTGATGAGATGAGGGAAGTTTTCTTGAATGATTTCATGGAATGTTTATTCCAGGTTGGTCTCTGTCTCTCTTTCTGCCTCAGGAAGTCCAATTACTCTTAGGTTTGGCCTCTTGAAATAATCGCTTATTTCTCGAAGGTTTTGTTCTATCTTTTTAAGCTTCTTTTCTGTGTTTTTCACAGTTTAGTTTAGCTCTATATTTTGGTCCTCAAGCTCTGAGATTCTTCTGCTTGGCTAATTCTGCTTTCCATGCTTATTAGTTTGATATTTATTTCAATCACACTATTCTTTACTGCTATTATATCAGTTATCAACTCCTTCCTATTTTCCTCTTGTCTTTCCTCAATTCTTTTTATTCTCTCTATTAATATCTTGTTATCTAGGTTTGTAGTATGTGACCTGTCATTCTGGGGCTCTTCATTGTTTGCATTCCAAAGTGTTTTCTCAGTGTCTGACCTACCAGGGGTCTCTGTGAGACCCATATTTTTCTTTTGGTTTTTCTTCATTTGTGTAGATTTACCTCCCCACATTTTTGCCCCTCTTCTTTAATTCTGTTGTTCAGGGATGGCGGGATTGTTTTTTCTTCTGTTTGCTCAATCTCCTATTCTTCCTTATGTACTCCTTTAGCTTTGTTCAATTCTTAGGCTGAACTGTGGGTTGAGGGCTATACTTTTTTGCAGTTTTGAGATTTAATTGAGGGGGGAAGCTGTGATTCAAAATCTATCTGCAGATCCCAGTATCCACCAACAGGTGTAAGGGAACTCTGGAACCCACTTCCCTTGTAATCTTTCCATACAGTGGGAGTAGAAGTTTGCTCCCTGAAAGCAAAATGAGGTAAGAAAAAGGAAAAGAATGGAACAGGCAAGAGGGGGAAAGAGGAAGGTGGAGAGATAGTAGAGTAAGAGGAATAACAGACAAATGTGCTAACTGACAAATGAAAAGAGATGCAAAGACATAGAAGAGTAAAAAAACTAAAACATACAGGCAATCATACAAACATACAAGCCAACCAACCTCCCTATTGATAAACAACTCCCCTACACATATAGGAGGCCTAAGGAAAAAAAAAGAGAAGTCAGTAAAATAACAGATACAAGGCAAGTATGAAAATGCTATCAAAAACTGAGAGAAGAGAGAAAAAAGGGGAAAAAAGAAAAATATAAAACCAACAAAATTAGCAAAACAAACAGACAAAGAATAAAAATTTTTTAAAAAGTAAAAACAACAAATCAAGCTTGCTCTGAGATCATTCCTGTAAGCCCAACGTCCTCTCAGCTCTGATCTCTAGCTCTCATCTCAGGCTGGTAGGGTTGCTCACAGCTAGAGTCAGATGATCAGACCTGCTATGGAAGGATCAGATCTGGACTCAGTCGACTTGTTGCCTGTCAGGTCTGCCACTCAGATCTGACCTGTCTGTGTCTGATCTAGCATGGGGGAGGAGCTTCTGTTTCTCCCTGTTTGATGTGATTACCTTAGGTCCCAAGTTGGAGGCTGGGCAAAGCTGTGCAGAGCTGGGCGGGGCAATGTAGGTCTTTGCTTGGTCCCGGAACTGAGAAAATGGCTGCAGTGGGTGCCTCCTTACTGGGCATGGGCCTCCTCCCTGGTCCTCCCTGATCTTCTCTCTCCACCTATCAGATTCTGGGCTCCAGCTGATCTCTGGTCCCACCACTGAGGGGCTGCTTGGGGCAGGGGAGGGAGCCGGGAATTCTGTTGGGCCAAGAGTCGAGTGCTGTAGCAGCAGCACAGTGTGTGGGACCAGCTGTAGCAGCCACCCTTTGTGGAGGTGGCAGTGGCGGCAGTGTGTTGTATGGGACTGGCTGCAGCAGCCACCTTTTGCAGAGATTTTTCAGTCCGACTTGTCCTGTCATCATCTTGCCCCTCCTCCAGCTTTGTTATTTCTTTCTCAGTTTTCTTTCTGTTTCTTACTGATTGGGTTAATTCCATGTTCTGGTCTTCAAGTTCTGAGATTCTTTCTTTGGCCAGATTAATGCTGCTTTCCATGCTTGTCATCTTGTTATTTATTTCCTGGATGAAATTTTCATTGCCAAAAATCTCTGTTACAAGTTCTTTTCAGTGTTGCATCTTGTCTTTCTTGAGTTTTATTCACTCTTTCCATCCATTCCCTAATCCCTATCATATTCTGGGGTTACTGGTTGTTGACTTCCATTGTTGGGGTTCCAAGGCCTGATTTTTCAGGTGTTTTCTCTTTGTTACATGTGAAATTACCTGTGGTCATCCTTTTGGTTTTCCTAATTTGTGACAGATCTCTTGCTTTTCTCTTTAGTTCCATTATTCAGTGTCAGTGAAAGAATCTTTTCCTTCTGATGTTTGTTTGCTCAGTCTTCTATTTTTCTCTGATCCATTCTCTGGATTTGTTCTATTTTGAAATAGGATGGGGGCTGGGAAGTTTTGCTGTATCTTGTAGTTTTGAAAGTCGAATAAGGTAGGGAATGAGGCACTAGGATTTAGAAAATACTTGCAAATTACAATGTTTACTGATTGTGGTATGTGTTCCCTGAGACCCACTCCCCATCTCCACTCTATATGATGCAATGGGTATTTGTGTGTATCCTCTAAATCCAAGATGCAGTGACAACAATGAGGGGCACAGAGAAAAATAGAATGAAATAAGATAGACAATAATTTTTAAAAACACAAAACAATGAAAGCAGAAACCAAAGCAAAAACCAATTGAGCCCCCCCCACAGGCATACACACACATCCTAAAACAAACTGTAATAACAGCAAAGTGAAACAAAGCAAACAACAACTAAAAAAAACAGTTCAACTAAGCGCGTACACACACACACACACACACACACACACACACGCATCTAGCACAAAATGAATGGAGAAGAAAAAAAGAGAAATACTGGGGGGGGGAATTCAGATTGAACCCTCACACATATATTCACATACACCTTAAACTAAAATAAATAAATTTTAAAATGAGAAGAACCAAGAGCAAAAGCAAACCAACAATAACAAACAAGCTGAAAGATGAACACTCAATCATTCACATACACACATAAACAGAAAACAAAAAACAAATGAAGAAAGAAAAAGAAAATTCAAAAAAAAGGGGGATGCAGATCAAACCCTCCCATGCACATTCTTGCACAAAGAAAAAATGTTTTTTTTTTTTTTTTTGGTTTTTTTGGTTTTTTTTTTTTTTGAGTTGGAGTCTCACTCTGTCGCCCAGACTGGAGTGCGCTGGCCGCTCCCGGCCACCGCAGCCTCGACCTGCTGGGCTCTGGAGATCCTTCCACCTCAGCCTTCCAAGTAGCCGGAATTACAGGCATGCGCTACCACGCCCGGCTGATTTTTTTTTATTTATTGTAGAGATGAGGTCTCGCTGCTCAGGCGGGTCTCGAACCCGCGGGCTCAGGCAATTCACTCACCTCAGCCTCCCAAAGGCGCAGGATTATAGGCTGAGCCACCAAGCCTGGCTAAAAATGTTTTTTAAATAGATGAAACAACAAACAATAAAAAATTTTTTTAAAAAAGAGAAAAAAACCCTGCCCTCTTGTGTCAGCCTTTGTAATTGCGCCTCTCATCTGCTCTGTTATCTCCTGCAGAGCTTCCACCTTTCACTCTCTCCCCAGTGTCCAGAGCAAGGAAGTATAAGGGGCAGTGGGGGTGAGTGGGTCTGCAGTCCTCCCCTCCCACTCTCATATGTTCATGGCGATGACCTACGGTGGGGAGGTACAGAATTGTCTCTTCCCCAGGTATGTACTCACTACTCACTGGGATGCCCCAGCCAGGCCTATCCTGGAATGGAGTTCTCCTATTGTGACTGACATCCAGGTTCTGCCAGGGTTTAATCCTTTCATTCGTGCCACATTTGTGTGTTTCTGACCTTCAGAGGATTGCAGGGGAGGAGGGTGGTTGGGTCAGCCCTGGACTCACCACTGATCCCTTTGGAGTCCTTCCTTGTCCTTTTCTGGCCACACCCTTTGTCCCACGGCTGGATCAGGGTAGGGGTGGGGCACCTGAGGCTCAGCACTCGTCAGGTCCCTCTGAAGTTTGTGCTTTCAAGATATTCCCTCTAAGTCACAATTAACCCCTGAGTAGTTGATCTGTCTGTCACAGAGATTGGATCTGTTGCTCCGTGGTACACAAGTCAGAGCACTTTCTTGCCCCATTTTCAAGATGTTGGCGGGGTGCCTCTTTTGTCTTCTCCAGTGGGACTCTGCCTCTGGGATCCCTCCACAGGCCTTGCTACCAGTGTCCAGTCTGGTACTATCTTGGACTTCTTTGAGCAGTGTTTTGTAGTTTTTGTTTTAAAGATCACATCTCTGGTTAGGAAGATGCCAAAGTAACTTTTTTTGTGGCTATTGTGAATGGGGTTGTGTTTTTTATTTAGTTTTCTGCCTGTTTGTTGTTAGTGTATAAGAATGTGACTGTCTTTTGCATGTTTATTTTGTACCCTGAGACTTTGCAAAAGTCCTCTATCAGTGCAAGGACAGTTTTTGACAAATTATCTCAGATTTTTGAGGTATAGGATCATATTGTCAGCAAAGAGGAATAACTTGATTTCTTTTCCTATTAGGACACTCCTAATTTATTTCTCTAGTCTGATTGCTTTAGCTAGGACTTCCAACACGATGTTGAACAGGAGGGGTGAGAATGGGAAGCCTTGTCTTTTGCTGGTTCTTAGGAGAAATGCTTCTAATTTCTGTCCATTTAGCAATATGTTGGTTGTGGGTTTATCCTAGATGGCTCTTACTATTTTGAGGTATGTTCCCTCTATGTCTGTGTGTTCAAGGGTTTTTATCAAGAAGTGATGCTGGATTTTATCAAAAACTTTTTCTGTATCTAATGATATAATCATGTGGTTCCTGTTTTTACATCTGTTGATGTACTTAATTACATTTATGTTCTTGCAGATGCTGAACCAGCTCTGCATCCTGGGAATGAAGACTACTTGGTCATGGTGGATAATTTTTTGAGAAGTATTGGATCTGATTTGCTAGAATTTTGTTGAGTAATTTTGCACGTATGTTCATCAGGAATATTGGCTGTAGTTCTCTTTCTTAGTTGGATCTTTAGCCAGTTTGGGTATCGGTGTGATGTTAACTTCATAAAATGATTTGGGGAGCATTCCATCTTTCTTGATTGCCTGAAATATTTTCAATAGGATTGGTATTAGTTCCTCCTTGTATGTCTTGTAGAATTCCACTGGAAATCCATCTGGTCCCAGGGCTTTTTTTTGTAGGTAGTTTTCTTACAGCAGAGTTATATTTCCTGGGTTGTTACTGGTAAATTTAGGATCTCAATTCCTTTTTGTTTCATCCTTGGGAGGTTGTGTGATGTCAGAAAGTCCTCCATTTCATTTCATTTATTGAGTTTATTTCCATACATGTGTGCATAGTAAACTCTGATAATCATTCATATTTCTTCAGGGTCAGTTGTGACTTGACCTTTTGCATTTCTGATTGTGTTTATTTGGGCTTTTCTCTCTTTTTCTTGGTTGTTATGGCTAGGGATTCATCAATCTTGTTTATTCTTTTAAAGAAGCAGCTTTTTGTTTTGTTGATTTTTTTCTAGGGTATTTTTGTTTTCTATTTCCCATATTTGGACTTTTACTGTGGTGGTCTAGTTTCTTCTTCTGAAGTTAGGCTTTTGGTGGTCTTGCCTTTCCAGTTCCCTTAGGTGATTTGTTAGGCTGTTGACTTGTTCTCTTTCTATTTTCTTGATGTGTGTACATAGATATTTAAATTCCCCTATCACTACTGTTTTCATGGCATCCGAGAGGTTTTGGTAAGATGTTTCTTCATTTTCATTTGTTTCCAGGAATCTTTTAATATCTGTTTGTTTTGTTTTGTTTTGTTTTGTTTTGTTTTGTTGAGTTGGAGTCTCACTCTGTCGCCCAGACTGGAGTGCAGTGGCCGCTCCCGGCCATCGCAGCCTCGACCTGCTGGGCTCCCGCGATCTTTCCGCCTCAGCCTTCCGAGTAGCCAGAATTACAGGCGCGCACTACCATGCCCAGCTGATTTTTTTGATTTATTGTTGAGATGAGGTCTCGCTGCCCAGGCGGGTCTTGAACCCGCGGGCTCAGGCAATCCACTCACCTCAGCCTCCCAAAGGCGTGGGATTACAGGCTGAGCCACCGGGCCCGGCTAATATCTGTTTTTAATTTTGTATTGACCCAGGAGTTGTTCAGCATCATGCTGTTTAGTGGCCATACCTTTGTTGGCTTGGGGGAATTTTTTTGGTCATGATATTTATTTTTGTTCCACTGTAGTCTGAGAAGGTGCATGGCAGTATCTTGTGAAATTTGTTTATGCTTGACTTATGGCTGAGGATGTGGTCAGTCTTGGAGTATGTTCTACGTGGTGATGAGTAGAATGTGTATTCTGTGGTTGTTGAGTGGAGTAATCTGTAGGTATCTGCTAAGTCCATTTGGTTAAGTGCCAAGTTGAAGCTCCCAATCACTTTGTTAATTTTTTTGCCTTGATGATGTATCTAGGGTTGTTTGTGGGGTATTTAAGTCTCCAGCTATAATAGTGATAGAGTCAATATCTTTTTTTAGTTTACTTCTTAGCTACCTTATAAAAGCTGGTGCTCCTGTGTTGGGTGTATACATGTTTAGCATGGATAAGTTTGTTGATGGATCAAATCTTTTATCGTTATATAGAGTCCTTCCTTATCTTTTTGAACGTTTAATAGCTTAAAGTTGTTTTGTCTGATATTAAGATTGCAACTTCTGCCTTATTTTGTGATCTGTTAGCCTGGAAATTCATTTTCCATCCTCTAACTTTGAGTCTGTGGGCATTCTCTGTGGTGAGATGAGTATCCTGGAGACAGCATATTACTTAGTCATGATTTTTTATCTAGATTTCCATTTTATTTTTTTTCATTGGTGTATTTAGTCTGCTCACATTTAGGCTGATTATTGTAATGTGAGAGTTTGTCCTTGTCATAATGCTCTTATCAGGTTGTTTTGTTTTCATTTCACTTTTGTGGTCATAGTTGTGTGTGTTTTCATTTTTGTTGGTATGCTGTGTGTTCTACTGCTTCTGTGTTTATTTTTGATCTTGTGAATATATGGTCTTTATTTTGTTTCTTTTTTCTTCTGTGTGCAGCATCTTTTTAAGCTTCTCCTGTAGAGCTGGTCTTGAAGCACCATATTCTCTTAGGGAGTCAATGTCTGGGAAGGATTTTAATTCTCCTTACTGATGAAGCTGAGTCTGGTTAGGTAGAAAATTCTTGGTTGAAATTGTTTATCTTTGAGAACAGTAAAGATTGAGGTCAGATTCCCTCTGGCCTGTAGTGTTTCTGTAGATAAATCTGCAGCAATTCTGACTGGTGTCTCCCAGTAGATGGTCTGTCCTTTTTCCTTTGCTGCCTTTAGGATTTTGTCTGTTATGTGTAGGCAAATTACTATGTGTCTAGGGGTTGATCTTCTCATAACATTTCTTGCAGGGGTTCTCTAAATCATCTGTGTTTGTAGTCATCTCTTTGGCCAGATGAGGGAATTTTTCTTGAAAGAACTCATGCAATGTTTGTTCCAGGATCTTTTCTGTTTCTTTTTCTATTTCAAGTATTCTTGTCAAATGTAGGTTTGATTTCTTGATAAAATTGCACATCTCTTGGAGAGTTTCTTCTTTCCTCTTAAGTTTTATTTTCTATAGTTTTAATAGATTGGGTTAATTCCATATTTTAGTTTTCCAGCTCTGAGATTCTTTCTTCTGCTTGGTCATTCTGTTTCCCATTTGTCAGTTTGTCATTATTTCTTGAATGGCGTTTTTTATTTCTAAGTACACTTTCTTGAGTTCGTTCAGCTCTGTTGCAATTTCATTTAATTTTAGCCCTTGCATTTTTAAATTTTTATTCATTCTATACAACGGTTCTCTGATCTCTGTCAGTGTCTTCTGGGTGCTGTCCTTCTCAGAGTTATCCATTGTTTGTTCCCCAGTAGCTGTTTTTTCTAGCACTGACTATTTGCTGGAGTTCTGGCTACCAGCAGTTCTTCCCTTATTTTTCTTCATTTGTAAGCAGTTCTCCTATCTTTCTCTTTAATGCCATTGCTCAGTAGAAAATGGAGAAATTGTCACTTCTGATATTTGCTCTACCTTTTGTCCTTCTTTGAGTGAGGGCTTTCAGTTTGTTCAATTATGAAGTAGTACTGGGGGTGGGGCATTGTACTGTCTCTTTACAATTTTGAGCACTTACTAGTGATGAGGAGGGCTGCAAGGATTCAGAACCTATTTCCAGGTCATAATGTTTGCTATAGGATAAGTGAACTAGCTGTGACTCACTCTCCATCTCTGCACAATATGACCTTACGGTGGGTATGCTTGCATAGCCCCTGAGTCCAAGACAGGGTATAAGAAGGAAATGAGATAGGAGAAGGAGGAGGAAAAGGAGAAAAGAAAAGAAGAATGAAAAATAGACAAAGAAAACAAGAAAGAAAAAACACAAAAAACAGAGAAGGAACAAAGAAAGAGAAATAGAAGAAGAAAAGGAATGAGGGAACCAACCAACAAAGCAACCAAGTGAGACAATCAAACAAACTTAAAGAGTGAGTAACTTTTTCTTTCACATGTGATAAAACTCTGTGTGGTCAAATTGATAGGTAGAAAGGGAAAGGAAACTTTTGTCCTAAGGTAGAAGGCATATAATATATATAGAAGGCATATATATATATGCCAGTTTAGGACAAAAATGAAGGTTCTAGCAAGTTGTAGAAGGTTTGTGGAAGATTAATTTCAGGAAAGGAATTTTATGTGTTATTAAGTTGGCTAAAATTAGAAGGAAACTATTAATACATTTTTTCTAAAAATTTAGCACTGCTATCAAAAGTACATTTATTCAAGGTCAGAGAGTAGACCCCTATGTTGGAACAATGAGATTTCCTCAGAGTGTTGATCTGCTGTTAACAGAAAATAGTGAGAGTATTTTTTTCTTTTAGGTAATTAGTCTAGGGAACAGAAATTTTGTGTTTTATCAAAATAATGTCTTGTGCTTTGTCTTTGAAATCTTTTGTCACTTTGACTTTATTTCATAGTGGCCTGTGATCCTATTTTAATCAAGTGTTTTAAGCCTTTGATGTTTGGCAAGATTCTCAAAAATCAACATTACATCTTTTTGAGCTAGAACTAAGTTTGCGTTGTTTCAGAGGGCCCTGAATCTTCTCAAAGGACTTGTAAAAGAGAGATATTAAATCACCTGGGCTTATCTGATACGTTAAATTGTATGAGAAGCATTGTCAAAATAAGAAATGACAATTAACCTTTACTGAATTATATTTCTTTTAAAAATTTTTTTATTATAAAGATGTGGGGTACAATTCAGGGTTAGGTATACAAACATTGATCATACAACTACCTCTGTTGATGAGGTATGCCCCTCCCTCCCCTAGCACTTTCCCTGAATTATATTTTAATGAATATGTTACTAACATGTTAGAAAGGTGTACAAAGTTCCTGGAAATCTGATATGACTTGGTATAAATGCTATCAGTCATAACTGTGGTTATTTTTAATTGTTCCTTGCCATAGAAATAGCCAAATTTCCTTTTCAATTGTATAGTTTTTATTAGGTTTTTAACAATGACCATTTAAAGTCTTGATGTCTACAGTTAATTGCTTTGTTCTGATGTCTTCATGAAAGCTACTTGCAAGCAATTATAATCCTAAAGTGTTATGTCTTCAAGGAGGTTCATGGAAAGAATAAAAAGAACTCTGACAAGTACAGGTGTTTAATAACTTTGAGTTCATACTACTGGACTGAATTTCTAAAGCTCTAATGAAGAAAATGATGGATTTGTGAAACTGCTAACCAAGATCAGAGCAAGAATTAATTACATGAGACTGAGTGAACTGATGAAAAATAATTAAGAGATTTTAAGTCTTCTTTATTGGAGACATTGATGGTTCTTTTTTAATTTTTAAAAATTGACATAATAATTTTGCATATTTATGGGATACATCGTGATATTACAATACACATAATGTATAGTAATCAGAGCAGGGTAATTAGCATACCCATCATCTCAAACATTTATCACTTCTTGTGTTGAAAACATTAAATATCCTCCTTCTATTTGAAACTATATAATGTCATAACTACCATCATCCTACAGTGCTGTGGAGCACTAGAACTTACTCTTTCTGTCTAGCTGTAATTTTATATTCTTTAACAAATCTCTCTGTATCCCCCTCTTTGCTGACTATTTTAAATTTTCATTTTCCAGTTTTAAGGAGACTTTTTCTTTTATGCTAGCTATAGCATACAGCAATTTGTTAGAACATATTTTTGTAAACAAAAATTGAAACATTTATTTTTCTTCCCTGCCTGATAGCCCCAAAATTTGGAAACTGTGGGTATTCTTATTTTATTAGAATATCGCTGTTTTCATAAATTCAATAAGAATCTGTTAACAGGATACAGTTGGAAAACTTCATTATAATACCAAAGTTTTGACTGGAATTTCATATATGAAAATCTGCATAGAATGTCTGGTTTCAATGGTTCCCAGTCTTACAGTGGGTCAGTAAAAAGCTGTCACTTCCCTGCAGACATAGGAACTTCAAGATATTAGATAGAGCAGGAAAAGTCTAATATCTGCCTAGGTTTGGCTTCCTAGATGCAAGAGGTTTTTTTAAATTTTATTTTAAAGATGTGGGATACAGTTCAGGATTAGGCACACAAGTGGTCATCATACAAGTGAAGTTTGGGCCTCCCATTGGTCCTCACTTCACCTGGTTTGGGATCAGGTACCCTTATTAATTTTAAGTGCCCCCTCTTTCCTGGCAATAATGTGCTCATGCCAATCTCTTTCATGTAATATTATGATAAATGTTCAGGGTCCACTTATGAGTGAGTGAGAACATGTGGTACTCAGTTCTTTGTTTCTGTGATAGATCCCTGAGTATGATAGACTAAATCCTGTGCTGTGAAGTCCATAATTTTGTCCATCTTTATGGCTGCATAATATTCGATCATGTATATGTGCCACTAATTTTTTTTTATCGAATCCATTTTAAATGGGCAGCATGATTGGTTCCGTGTTTTTGTTTTTGCTATTGTGAATAGTACCGCAATAAACATGCTTGTGCAGTTATCTTTTTTGTAGGATGATTTGAGTTCCTCTGGGTGTGTTCTCAGAAGGGATGTTGCTGGAAGTATGGAAGGTCGATTTGTAGATCATTTAGAAATTGCCACACTGCTTTCCACAGAGGTTGTACTAGTTTACTCTCTAGCCAACAGTGTAGAAGTGTTCCATTTTCTCCACATCCTCTCCAGTATCTGTTTTTTGTTTTGTTTTGTTTTGTTTTGTTTTTTTAGCTATTAATGATACTCATCCTGCCTGAAGTTGCATAGTATTTTTTTTTCTTTTAAAGATGTGGGGTACAATTCAGGGCTAGATATACAAACATTGATTATACAGGTACCTTTGTTGATGAGGTGTGCCCCTCCCTCCCCTAGCAGTTCCCCTCAACTACCAATCCGTCCCTCCCTCCCCTGGCAGTTTTTCAACTGCCAATTCCTTTCTTACCATATTATGATAATTGTTCAAGGTCCACTGATAAGTGAAAACATATGGTACTCCTTTCTTTGTTTCTGTGATGGATCACTGAGTATGATTGACTCTAAATCCATTCAAGTTTGATGCGAAGTCCATATGTTTGCTTTGTTATGGCTGCATAATATTCCATTATGCATATTATATATTTATTTATATATATATGCCACATTTTTTATCCAGATAGCATTTCAGTGTGGTTTTGATTTGCATATCTTTGATGATTAGTGAGGCCGAGCATTTTTTCATGTATCCGTTGGCTGCTCATGTCTTCTTTTGAGAAGTGTCTATTCATATCTTTTGCACACTTTTTAATAAGACTGTTTTTTCCTTATAGCACATTTGAGTTCCTTGTAGATCCTGTATGTCAGGCCTTTGTCGGATACACAGTTGGCAAATATTTTTTCCCATTCTTTTGGGCTGTCTCCCCACTCTCTTAATGGTTTCTTTTACTTTGCTGAAGCTTTTCAGTTTGATGATGTCCCACTTGTCAGTCTTATCTCTTATGGCATGGGCACTTGGAATTTTTATGAGAAATTGGTTGTGCATTCCAATTTCCGCAGGGACACCTCCTGAATTTTCTATGATTCTTACAGTTTGAGGTTTTATGTTTAGGTCTTTGATCCATTTAGAGTTAATATTTGTGTTTTTTTGTTTGTTTGTTTGTTTTGAGAGTTAATATTTGTGTATGATGATAGACAGGGTCCTGCTTCATTCTTCTTCATGTAGTCAGGTAGTTTCCCAGCACCACTTACCAAATAACTTCTCCTCTCCCTATTGGTTGTTGATGGAGGCTTTGTTGAAGATGAGTTGGTTGAGAAATTGAGGTTTTTTTAAAAAAAGAGAGATAAACTGAGATTTTACTTCCGGAATCGCTATCCTGTTCCATTGGTCTATCTGCCTGCTCTTATATCAATACCAGGCTGTTTTGATTATTGTAGCCTTATAATAAAGTCTTTCAGTAGCTTCTGCAGGTAACTTGCACTCTGTACTGTAATTTAACCCAGTTATGAGATGCTAGATTACCTGCTTTCCAGACAAAGAAATATCTTTGTAGTTGCTAACACTTCTTGTTACACATAGATAAATATGTTGGGTATTGTGGAGCAAAATACTTGGTTAAAATGGGTGAACTCATTGATTGGCTATTCAATTTTAGTTGGTTCAGTTTATGATTTACAGGTACCTTGACTAATGAACATACTCCAAACTCTTGGTATTATCTTTCTTAATGTCATAATAGTAGCCTCTCTGGAGCACTGTATCCACTCAAAAAGTTTTAAATGTTTCCATATACCCACCTGTCTAATGTCAAATAGTCTCTCACCAGCTGGAACAACAGAAAATCAAACACATAATAATGAGGAAGACACCAAAATCTTCAAATGGGTTGCTGAGACTGCAAACGCAACATGATAATAATTTAGAGTATAAGAGTAGTGCCAATGCTCTAAGTTTTGGTCACATTTTCACCTATGTCAGAGCCTGACCAAAAGGAGAAAATTGTCAAATAAAAACTATAAGAGGTCATTGTTTTGGACTAAGCTTCTGCATTAGGCCCTGAAAACCAAAATGGAGTAACCCATGCCAAAGTTCTACATCACAAAACCCAAACTAAATTGTCATCTTAGGAAAAAGAGATAAACAATTTCCCCAACAGGCCAATTTAATTAGCATGATAATGAAGTTCCCTCTGTTTTTATCCTTACCACCAAAAGGTAGTTTGAAGTAATCTGATGTTAACTAATCAGTTATTTCTTCTTTGTCCCTGCCTTACAATAAAAGTATCTTTGAAACCATTAATATATTCTTTGTTCTTTGCCTTTGTTTTCTTCAGTCCTTCTCTTTCCATAAAACCAACTTCTTTCATTAAGCTTATTAAGACCCTTATTATATTTTATGAAATAAAGTGTTTCCTGATTCTAGAATCACAAATAAAGTGAATTGAAATATTTAGGTTAAATTTGTTGTAATTGTGTCAGTACAGAAAAGGCAAACCACTATATGGTATGATTTGAGAGACCCAGCTGTCAAAGTCTTCAAAATTGCATACTTAGGGAGTCATTCTTATAGTTTAAAGTACTATTTGCAGACGGGTTTCTTTCAAATCAGATCACCCTTTCTTGAGCAACAAAAAAACCTTTCTTGTTTGTTTGTTTCTGCTTTGTTTCGTACACTTTACGTTTGATGCTATACTTCTTAGATAGTGAACACTTAACCCTTACAGAAAAAAAGCAACAAAATGGTCTTCTTGGAGTATTAGTTTTACTTCCAGTTTTAAAATAAAGCAATGAAGTAATTTAACTATTCCATAATTTAAAATATTGTTATATTTAGACAAATACAAATAAGCCATGAAATAGAAACCAATTTGAGTGAATTTTAAAGGCAAAACATTAACATGAGACTTTAAAGTGTTTTCCACTGAAACAAATTTGGGTCATGCTCTCAGACCCCTGAGGAATACAAGATCAATCTTGTTATAGTTAGATAGGCTTACTTGTCATAACAAATATACCCCAAATTAAAATGCCACAACTACAGGGGTGGATTATTTTTTTGTTTACTTCAGAGAGTAAGGTGGTGCTCCTGGTTTGTTGGTGATTTTCCTCTGTCCCTTACGCATTTCTCAATTTTTAATGTGCATTTGAATTACCTGTGGGTCTTGTTAAAATGCAGATTGTGAGCCGGGCTTGGTGGCTCAGCCTGTAATCCCGCGCCTTTGGGAGGCTGAGGTGAGTGGATTTCCTGAGCCCGCAGGTTCGAGACCCGCCTGGGCAGCGAGACCTCATCTCTACAAAAAAAAAAAAAAAAAAAAAAAAAGCTATCCGGGCATGGTAGCGCGCGCCTGTAATTCCGGCTACTCGGAAGGCTGAGGCGGAAGGATCGCCGGAGCCCAGCAGATCGAGGCTGCGGTGGCCGGGAGTGGCCACTGCACTCCAGTCTGGGCGACAGAGTGAGACTCCAACTCAAAAAAAAAAAATGCATATCGCGATTCAGTAGCTCTGGGGTGGGGCCGAGTTTCTGCATTTCTAATGAGTTCTTAGAAGATCAGATGTTGCTAGACTCAGAAATGCACTTTGAGAAACAAGGCTAGAGCAATATTTATCAAACCTAACTGTGCATTACAATGGTCTGGTATACTTTTTAACAGTTTTACTGACTTGCAAGTTATTAAAAATAAACTTCACCCATGTAAAATATACATGTCCATAAGTTTTGAAAAATATATTTGCCCATGTAAATGTTACCATAATCAAAATATGAATCATTATCATCATCTCAAATGTGGTTTTTATTGCCTGTTTTATGGTTGATGCTCCTCATCCATATTCCCAGGAAATAACTTATGTGCTTTCTATCACTATAGATTACCTTGAATTCTCTAGAGTTTTGCATTAATAGAATCATATATACCTGACTTCATTCACTCAGCATAACAATTTTTGAGATTTATCTGTCATTATATAGTTCAGTAATTTGGTGTTTATTTGTTTTTTTTATACGAGGTCACACTCTACTACCCAATCTGGTGTGCAGTGGTGCATTCATAACACCACAGCCTCCAGCTCCTGGGCTCAAGCCTCCCAAGTATCTGGGACTACAGGCGCATGCCACCACATCTAGCTTATTTATTTATTTAGTAGGAACAAAGTCTCTCTGTATTGCCCTGGCTGGTGTTAAACTCGTGGCCTCAATCAGTCCTCCTGCCTCAGCCACTAAAAGCACTGGGATTACAGGCATGAGCTCCCATACACAGCTCTGTTCCTTTTTATTACTGAGTAGCATTCCATTCTATGAATATGCTGCAATTTATTTATCTGCACACCTAATTGTGGACATTTCAGTTGTTTTCAGTTTTGTGTGATTGTGAATAAAGTTGCTATGAACATTTATGCATAATAATATGGGTAAACATGTTTTCTTTTTCTTGAATAATTACCTAGAAGTGGACGTCTTAGGATATATGGTAGATGTATGCTTAACATACATTCAATCTTTTTTCCTAAAGTGATTGTACCATTTTACATTCTTACTAACAATGTAGGAGTGTTCTGGTGGCTCTACATCCTCACCAACATTTAGTAATGTCAGACTTTATAATTTTAGGCATTTTAATAGTAATGTAGTAGTATCTTATAGTTTTAATTTACATTTCCTTAATGATTAATGATGCTAACCTTATTTTATGTGCTTAAGACGAATAAGTAATACAGATCTAATATACAGCATGGTTTGTATAGTTAATGTATTATATGCTTGATGTTTGCTAAGAGAGTAGATTTTAAATATTTTCACCACAAGAAAGGCAATTATGTGAGATGTTAGATATGTCAATTAGCTTGACTGTGAAAATCATTTTACTATATATATTTACCAAAACATCACACTATATACTTTAAACATATAAATTTTTATTTGTCAATCACACCTCAATAAAGATGGAAAAAAGACTATTCTAGACCCTTCTCACAAGATTAAAGCCTTGAAAGAATCAAGTTGTTATGAAAGTAATCCAAAGGTCTTCCAGAAAAAAGTCTGACAGTCTTAAAAGGAAGATAAGAATATCCAGTTCTCAACTGTGTAACATCACAATTTTAACCGCCAGTAAAAAAAAATTAACATGCAAAGTAGCTGGAAAATGCAGCCGTAATTAAGACAAAAGTCAATTCATACAGACAGACTCAGAAATGACTCAGGTGCTGAAATTAGCAGAGAATAAATATAAAACAAGTTCTAAAAATATGCTCAAGAATTTAAAGAAACACATGAACGTAAGTTAGAAGTAAATGCAATTATTAAAAATAAACATGAAAATTCTATTGCTGAAAAATACAATATTTAAAAAATTTGTCTCGCGCCTTTGGGAGGCTGGGGTGAGTGGATTGACTGAGCCCGCTGGTTCGAGACCCACCTGGGCAGCGAGACCTCATCTCTACAATAAATCAAAAAATCAGCCGGGTGTGGTAGCGCACGCCTGTAGTTCCGGCTACTTGGAAGGCTGAGGCGGAAGAATCGCCGGAGCCCAGCAGGTCAAGGCTGCGGTGGCCGGGAGCGGCCACTGCACTCACTCCAGTCTGGGCGACAGAGTGAGACTTCAACTCAAAAAAAAAAATTGTTGAATAGGAGTAAAAGCAGATTACTTATTCGTCTTAAGCACATAAAATAAGGTTAGCATCATTAATCATTAAGGAAATGTAAATTAAAACTATAAGATACTACTGCATTTTTCTTTTGTGCTACAAAAGAAAAATCATGAATTTGAAACTATAACAATAGAAACTTTTCACAATGAAGCACAGTGAAAAGAAAGCCTGAAATAGAATAAGTAAGGGGTTCATAGTTGATCAGTTTGAAGAAAATGTATAAGCAAATGGCAGAGTGTCTTTGATTATGAGCATGAGCCAAATGTGATTAGAAGACAGAGTGTGAAGAAAAGTGGTGAATGATGAGGTTTTCAAGTTTAGTCAGGGTATACCAAGAAAGACCTAGAATGTTATGCTAAGGATTTTGAAACTTATGACATGGACAATGGAAAACAATCTAAACTTTTGGGATTAGTGTTTGAATGATCAGCTGTATTTTCCAAAGGTTTATTTGAATTGATGATAGGCAAGAAAAATCAAAGTCAGGGAAATAATCCACTAGGCTTTGCAGAAGTCAGGGTGAAATAAGACAAGAACCATACTTGAGCAGTGGGTAAAAATAAGAAGACAAATTTATAGAACTTCCCAATAGAACTGGCACCGTTTGGTGCTAGAATTTTTCTTTTGAGTCAGGGTCTCACTCTGTAGTACAGCCTTCAGTGCAGTGGCACAACCATTGCTCAACACAGCCTTGACCACTTGTCTCAGAGAATCCTTCCACCTTAGCCTCCTGAGCAGCTGAGATTACTACCACCATGCTCGGCTAATTTTTTCATGATCTGTAGAAATGAGGCCTCAGTATGTTGCCCGGGCTGGTCTATAACTTCTGGGCTCAAGTAATCCTCTCTCCACAGCTTTCCAAAGTGCTTGAACTACAGGCATGAGCCATCTTGCTTGCCTGGTGTCAGGATTTTGAGGAGTACAAAAAGAGGAAGAATGGGAGGATTAAGATGACTGGCAAGAGGAATCAAGATAGAGAGAGATTCCTCAGCACCCAGAGAGGAAAAAGAGAAGCTGCATGTCCTATGATTTTTCAAGGAAGTGATAATAACCACACAGTGCAAAGAAGAGAAAAATCCATTGATCTGAGTTGGAACTGGCCAGACTCTCACCTGCGCCACCACAGTCCACCAGCAGCCTCTAGATGCAATGGGGAAGGTGAGTGAGGGGAATTCAGGAATTCTGTACTCTTGCCATGGTCTTGGTGGGGGCTGGGCTTTGTGGGACTCCAGTCCCTCACCAGAAACTGCCTTACCCACAACCATGTTCTGCCACAGTCCACGTAGAGTGGTGCAGGAAAAAAATAAAGCCTTGAGAAGGGCCAGCCACCATTTCCCAGGAATTCAACCCTTGTGGGCAGCAGCTGCTTTCTAGCTACCCTGGGAGAGGACAGGCCCCAAAGGCAAACTCCAGGGTTGCAGACAGTTCCTGGCTGAGGCAGGTTGCTCTGAGAACACCTGAAGCCCTGAGGCTGGCTGCACTTTGACATTTACAAGGAAAATTGCCAGATGCTAAGGTAGGGAGACAGGTGGGAGTCATCGCCACAGCAACTACTCACACACTTTGTAAACTTTTCTGTGCCTGCCCTACACAATAGCATTACCAGTGGCCTGGGACTTCCTCTCAATACCTACTGGTGTTGCCAAGAGTGCGCTCTTGTGGGAAGCTCAAGATCCTACCCTTCATCCCCTGCATTCTCCTCAAAGGCTCAAAACAAAGAACTCGGTAATCCTCAGAGCCCTGCCCTCCACCTAGATTGACTGGGCACTTCCTTAGAGTAATGCTCACCAAGGAAAAAGCCCACAGTCACCATCGCAGCTAGTTTTTTTCCCACAAGCACCACCTCCTGGCTAAAGATCAACACAATCCACCACATTGGATAATAATACCTCAGCTTTGGGAAAATCCTGATCTCAATTCCCAGATAATACCACTTTCCAAGCCACTCTGACCACTAGGATGCCATGAGCCAGTGCAGGTACCCAGCACAGGACTGCCACAGCTGGCAATTTAGAAACTCACAACACCAAGGAAACTCTAAAGTGCCTATGTCAGTCCCCTGCTAACCTCAAATAGAAAACAATAGTCTTCCCAAATGAGAGGGAACCAGAAAACTAACTCTGACAAAGTGAAAAAACTGAATTCTCTAACACCCCCAAGACCACATTAACTCTTCAGCAGTGAACCCTAACCAAAATAAAATTTTTGAAATTCCAGACATAGAATTTTAAAAGTTGGTTATAAAATTAATCAATGAACTTCAGTAGAAAATGGAAAACCAACATAAAGAAATAATTTTTAAAAAACTATTCAAAACTTTTCTCTGAAAGACACCTTTTAAAAAGCTAAAAATCTGGAAGTAAAAGAATCATTTAGGGAAGTACAAAATGCAGTGGAAAGTTTTAACAGTAGATTAAAACAAGCAGAAGAAAGGATCTTATAATGTGAAGACAAGATGTCTGCATTAATAAAATCAGACAACAGTTAGAAAGAAAGGATCAAGAGAGCATAAAAAAGACTCTAAGAAATGTGGGATTATGCATAATATCCAAACTTAAGAATCATAAGTGTTCCTGAGGAAGAGAAAGCAACAGGTTTGGAAAACCTGCTTGAGGAAATAATGGAGGAAAATTCCCTGACTTTGACAGAGAGCTAAACAACCAGATACAAGAAACCCAAAGAACCCTCAGAAGATTCATTGCATAAAGTCAACCCCAAGGCATATTTCCATTCATTTATGGAAAGTTAATATAAAGCACAGAATTTTAAGAGCAGTGAGACAAAAGCATCAACTAACTTACAAAGGTAAACCTATTAGCCTAACAACAGACTTCTCAGAAGAAACTCTATAAGCCAGAAGGGATTGGAGCCCCATCCTCAATCTCTGCAAACAGAATAACAGTCAGTCAAGGATTTTGTATCCCACAAAACTAGTTTCATAAATAAAGGAGAAATGAAGTCTTTCCCAGACAAGTAAATTCTGAGGAAATTTGTCACCACTAAACCACCTCTACAAGAAATACTTAAAGGAGTTCTAAATACTGAAACAAAAGGTCAAAATATACCAGGAGAAAAATGCTGGAAACCATAAAGCTCACAGGGCTTAGGGAACACCAACACAATAGAGAAAAATAAATAAATAAGTAAAGCAACCCGATAACAACCAATATGATGAATAGAATAGTACCTTAAATGTCATTATTAACTCTAAGCACAAATAGTCTCAATGCTCCACTAGAAAGATATAGACTGGTTGAGTGGATTTTTTAAAAAACACACAACTCAAATATCTGTTACCTTCAAAAGACCCACTTAGCTCACAATGACTCCTATAGACTCAATGTTAAAGGAGTGGGGAAAAATCTTCCACACAAATGGAAACCAAAAACGAACAGGAGTAGCCATTCTCATATCAGATAAACCAGACTTTGAATTAGCAACAGCAAAAAAATACAAAGATGGTTATTATATAATGATAATGAGGTCAATTCAACAAGTCATAACAATTTTAAGTATATGTGTGCCTAGCACCAGAACCCCCACCTTTACCAAAAAAATTCTATTAGACCTAAAAAAAGAGAGAGAGAGAGATAGCAGTACAATAAGAGTGGGAGACTTCAACACACCACTGACAACAGGCAGATCATCAATGCAGAAAGTCAACAAAGAAACTTTGGAGTTAAATAAGACTCTAGAGCAAATGGAACTTACAGATATCAACAGAACATCCTATCTCAAAATGATAAAGTATACATTTTCCTCATCAGTACATGGAACATTCTCCAAGATAGAATATTCTATCAAACCACAAACCAAGTCCCAACAAATTCAAAAACATCAAAATCATATCAAGCATCTTCTCAGACAGCAGTGGAATAAAAGTAGAAATTAACTCCAAGAAGAACTCACAAAACCAAACAAAAACATGAAAATTAAACAATTTGTATCTGAATGATCCTTGCATCATCAATGAAATCAAGATGGAAATTTAATAATTCCTCAAACTGAATGACAACAATGAAACAAGTTATGAAAACTCCAGGGACACAGTCAAAGCTACACTCAGAGGAAAATTTATAACATTTAAGGACTTTATTAATAAGATGAAAAGATCACATATTGACAACCTATCACACCTCAGGGAACTAGAAAAACAGAAACATATCAAGACCAAAGCTAGCAGAAAAAAAGAAATAATGAAGATCAGAGAAAAACTAAATGAAACTGAAATTTTTAAAATACAAAGGATCATTGAAACAAAAAATTGGTTCTTTGAAAATATAAACAAAATTATAGACTACTAGCTAGACTAAGAAACAAAGACAGACAATTCAAATTAGCTGAATCAGAAATGAAAATAGAGACACTAAAACTGACATGATGGAAATTCAAAAGATCATCTGAGACTATTATGAACACTTCTATACAAACACACTAGACAATGTAGATGAAATGGGTAAGTTATTTGAAACATACAACCCTTGAACCTTGAATAGGGAAGAAATAGAAATCCTGAACAGTCAATAACAAGTAGTGAGATTGGAAGAGTGATTAGAAGTCTCCCACCAAAACAAATGTCTAGGACATGATGGACTCATAACTGAATTCTACCAAACCTTCAGAGAAGAACAGGTAACAATTTTACTGAAGCTATTACAAAATTGATGAGGAGAGAATCCTACCTAACTCATTCTATGAAGCCAGTATCACTCTGATACCAAAGCTGGAAAAAGACACAACAAAAAAAGAAAACTGCAGATAAATATTCTTTAGGAAAATAGTCGCAAAAATCCTCAACAAAATATTGGTAAGTTGAATTCAACAGTATATATATATCTCCAAGTGGGTTTTATCCCAGGTATGCAAGGGTAGTTCAACATATGCAAGTCAATAAATGTAATCCACTACATAAACAGAATCAAAAGCAAAAATCATATGATCATTTCAATAGATGCAGAAAAAACATTTGATAAAATCCAGCATTTCTTTATGATTACAAATCCTCAGCAAAATATGAATAGGTGGAACATTCCTCAAAATAATAAAAACCATATATGACAAATCAATACCAATGTCATCCTGAACAGAGAAAAGTTGAACACATTCTACCTCAGAACTGTAACAAGACAAGGATGCCTACTTTCACCACTGCTATTCAACACAGTACTGGAAGTCCTAGCCAGAACAAGCAAGCAAGAAAATGAAATAAAAGGTATCCAAATTGGAAAAGAAGAAATCAGACTATCTCTGTATGCCAATGATATGATCTTATACCTAGAGAATCCTAGACTATTCCAAAAGACTCCTGGACTTGATAAATGAATTTGGTAAAATTTCAGGATGCAAAATCAACACACACAAATCAGGAGCACTGCTTTACACCAATAGCCACCAGCTGAGATACAAATCAATAACTCAATTAGATTTACAATAGCTATTTTACATTTACAAAAAGCTAAATATTTAGGAATATATTTATCCAAGGAGGTGAAAGACCTTTACAAGAACTACAAAACTGATGAAAGACATTTTAGAGGACACAAACAAATGGAGAAACATTCCATTTTCATGGATTGGAAGAAATAACATCTAAATGACCATGACTATGGTACCCAAAGTAATCAACAGATTTAACGCAATTCCTATCAAATTACTGATCTCATTTTTCTCAGAATTAGAGAAAAAAATCCTACAATTCATATAGTACCAAAAAAGAGCCAGACTATCCAAAGCAATCTTAGGCAAAAAGAACAAAGCTGGAGGTATCACATTACCTGACTTCCAACTATACTACAAGGCTATAGTAACCAAAACAGCATGGTACTGATACAAGAGCAGACACATGGACCAATAGAACAGCATAGAGAATCCATAAATAAACCTAAATACCTACAACCAACTGATCTTTGACAAAGCAGACAAAAACATACACTGGGGAAAGGACACCCTCATCAACAAATGATGCTGGGAAAATTGCATAGCTACATGCAGGAAAATGAAACTTGATCCCTATCTCTCCCAATATACATAAATTAACTCAAGATGGAGTAAAGCCTTAAATGCCAGAGCTGAAACCATAAAAATTCTAGAAGGGAGCTGGGCACAGTGACTCATGCCTGTAATCCCAGCACTTTGGGAGACTGAGGCAAGAGAATTGCCTGAGCCCAGGGGTTTGAGACCAGCCTGGGCAGCTTGACAAGACCTCATCTCTATAGTAAATTTTAAAAATTAGTTGGGCATGGTAGTGCATGCCTGTATCCTAGCTACTCAGGAGGCTGAGGTGAAAGGATCCCCCTGAAACTGGTAGATCGAGGCTGCAGTAGCAGTGAGCATGCCACTTCACTCCAGCATGGAAGACAGAGTGATACTCAGAATTTTTTTTAAATCCTAGAAAAAAATCTAGGAAAAACTCCTGGGCAAAGAATTTTCAGGCAAAGAATTTATGGCTAAGACTCCAAAAGCAAATGCAGCAAAACCAAAAATAAACAAGTGGGACTTAATTAAATTAAAAAGTTTCTGCACAGCAAAAGAAATAATCAAGAGACCACAGACCAGATAGACAACCTACAGAATGGGAGGAGATATTCACAAACTATATATCTGACAAAGGATTAACATCCAAAATTTACAAAGAGCTGCAAAAAATCAGCACAAAAAAAGCAAATATCCCAGTTAAAAAATGGGCAAATGACATGAACAGACATCTTTATAAATGATATACAAATGGCCAACAAACACAAGAAAAAAATGTTCAACATCACTCATAATCAAGGGAATGCAAATTAAAAACACAATGAGATACCATCTTACACCAGTCAGGGTGGTCATTATTTAAAAAAATAGATGTTGGTATAAATGAAATGAAAAGGGAACACATACACTGTTGGTAAGAGTGAAAATTGGTACAACCCCTATGGAAAACAGTATGATGGTTTCTCGAAGAACTAAAAGTAGATCTACTATTTGATCCGGCAATCCTACCACTAGGTATCTGCCCGAGGAACAGAGGTCACTATATTAAAAAGATACCTGCACCCACATGTTTATTGCAGCACAGTTCACAATTGCAAAGGTGTGGAATCAACCTGCATGCCCATCAAACGATCAGTGGATAACAAAAATGTGGTATATATACACTGTGGAATACTACTCAGCTATCTAAAAGAATGAAATATCTTTTGCAGCAACATGGTTTGAATTGAAGAACATCACCCTAAGTGAACTAACCCAGGAAGTGGGAGTTAAACCAAAATTATGCAAATACATAGAGAATGGTATAATGAACACCAGAGACTCAAAAAGGGGGAGGGTGGGAAAGATGAAAGACCAAAAATATCACCTATCCAGTACAATGTACACAGGTGGGGGTAGTGGGTATGCTTAAAGCCCAAACCAAAACTATCTGTACCCCCCAAAACTATTAAAATAAAAAATGAATAAAAATTTAAAAGAGGGAGAATAAACATGTAGAAGAAGAGGAGAATCATTTTCAGGTTTTTGCCTTGAGTAAACAGGGCAATACTGATACTGTTATCTGAGATAGGGAATGCTGAAGGAACACCAACATACAGATACGGTTTTGGACATAAGTTTAAAATTGCTGTGGAATATCCAGGTAGAAGAAAGCACCAGTGATAAGGTAAAAAGAATTGGACATCATCCACAAACAGATAGTGGTTGAAGGCATTAAAGTAGATGAAGGGAAAGTGGAAAATGTCTAGATTCATATAAAAAGAGAATCAAAGGAGGAAATATTGTGAACACCAACAAGTAATGGTCAGATAGTGAAAGAAAATTAGCCAGAAAGGTCAAAGAAGTAGGAGAGAGTAATATTGTGGAAACCAAGAGAGAGAGACTTTCCAGAGGAGAGAGGTAAAAAAGTGTTAAACATTGCCAAAAGTTCAGATAATTTATCTTGAGTAAGAGAAGTCAGTTTATCTGGTTTAATTTTTCATCGGTACCTCTAGTGGGAATGGTTTCAGTAGAGGTAAAAGCAGATACCATATTGCAGTGGATTGAATAATAAGTCAGAAACAAAAAAATAGAGCTATTGAGTGCAAACTGCTCTTTTAAGAAGTTTAGTTGTGAAGAAAATGAAGGAAACAAAGTGAGAACTTGAAGAAGAGGCAATCATGAAGGTAGGTGATTTATTTAAGATACAGAGTATTTGATCATGTTCATAAGCAAAGAGGGGAAGCTAGTTGAAAAAGAGGGGTTAAAGATATCTAACTAGGTGGGGAGGAATAACTGATTGAGTAATGACTGTGGAGGCAAATTGTGAGTGGAATGGTTTGCATTGAAAAAAGCTAGGACATCTCTTTCTCTAAGATAAGAGAAAATTTAAAAATATAGGAAGGTTAGTTTAGAGAACTTCAAAATGGCTTCGAATTTCTCTGTAAAGGCAAGATGATCTACTGAGAAAAACATATTTAGGAGCTTTGAGAAGAATGGTAGGTGAAAACATGAAAGATGAGAGCATAAGAAATGAATGGTAATTATGCCCTAGCTTCACATCAGACAACAGGAAGACAACTTTGAAAACAGAGAAGTATCAAAGACTGGAAGTTTCAAAGATATTGAAGAACAAATATGGTGGGAGTGAGGAAAATTTGAGAAGAGGAATATTAAGATGCTTTAAACAGAAAGTGGGATATTAGAAATAAAGTTTCTAGAGGTAGAATACTTTAATAAGATGGCAAAGTCTGGGATATTGTTACTGAGTTATTAAAGTGGAATAGAAGTTAAATGCGCTCAAGAAATTGTAAGACTATATTGCTGAAGTTATTCCTTGAATTCATCAGGGTAATTAATGCCAGCTGTAGCAATAGATAAACTTGGAAATATCAAGTGATTAACACACAAAGTTTTGCTTTGGCACTCATGCAAAATCAGGTGCCCATTGGTAGGGGTTCTCATCCATTCAGTAACTTAACATCAGGTGTTCTTCCTTCTTGAAATTCTACCAATTCAGCACAGTATTCAAGGTTGCTGCAGCAGGTGAGGAGAAGATATGGAGTAAAAATAATGACCCTTAACTGCTTTAGCTTGGAAGTAGTATGTGTCATTTCAGGTCACAGTTCACTGGTCAGCACAATTTAAATGACCGCATTCTAATTGCAAAGACAACTAAGAAATATAGGGGAGCCAGTGTATTATTTGGTGAATGCTAACTGTCTCAGCCATCTTCAGGAGAAGAGACAGCAGGACTTAAGGTAGTAAGAGGTATTGTGGGTCAAGTGTCAAAGTTCCAGATGAATATATGTGTTGTGCATCTTGGAAGGGAGAAGAGGCAACCAAAAGGATGTGGAGGTAGTATATCCAAAATGGTGTTAGAAGAAAAGAGGGAGTTCGTGTTGTCCTCTGCCTCAATGAGCTTCCCCTGATATACATTGCCAGTGTTTGTGTCACTTGTCACGATGTAGCACTCGGCCTCATGCAGGACTTTAAGCGGCACACCAATAGACATCTCGGCAGGAAGAGAGTTCAGTTCCAGCCTCCTCTTCCTTCTCTTCAGTGCAGCGGAAAATGATACAATGGCTAAGGCATAAGCAGAGGAAAACATGAACTGCCAGATATCCAACATCACAGTCATGTACAGAGATGACCAAGAGGCACAGCTGGAGCAGGTGTATATCCATGGCAGCAAGATCTGCTTTCTGATATTGCCTGACATGCTGAAAAATGGACCCATGTTAAAGAACATGAAAAATAAAAACCAAGTCTCAGGGGCCAGCCAGGGAAAAGCTGCTATTCTGAAGGCCCAAGTGGCTGCAAGAGGACATGAAATGGAATGTGGAAACATCTTCCAGAAGCAAAGATAATTTTCTCTGTTGAACAAAACTTTTTTATTTTAGGTTATTTGAGTTCATGGGGGTGGGTGTTTGTGTATATGTCCTAGGTATTATTTTGACATCTTTCTCTTTAAATCAGAGGAAATGTTAAACTAAATAAATCTCATTATTTTGGGTCTTTTCTCCTTTGAGAATAAAAAATGAGAGAGAGAGAGGGAGAAGAGGGTTTCAAGCGAAGGTTAAAGAGATATAATCTATAAATTTCTGTTGGGAATTTAAGAAATGCTATACTATGTCCAGGCCCCATACTCTGGGTAGGGAAATAATGTGGAATATGTCTGGAAATGTGAATTGGGACCAGATTGTGGTAGAAATTGCAACTAGATTAAAGCTGCTGGCCTTTATCCTGGAGACAAAAGGATTAAATGGCATGATAAAAAGTGAAATGTACATAGATTATTTTGGCAATGGCATTCAGAATGCACTGGAGTGGGTAGATACTACAGGCAAGAATATCAATGAGAAGATGAATGCTACTGGAGCCTGATGATGGTCACAGTGAAAATTCAATGTCACACACGGGAGACACTAAGGGAGAAGAAAGACCAGCAAGCTTTGATAACAAACAGTTGCTGCATATTTCATATGCATAAAGTCACAGAAGGACCAGATTGACCTTGGAATGGGAAGGAGGACAAAAAAGAGATAGATGAGAAATTCATAAAATAACTAACAAGGGTAGACTAGTAGGCAGAAAGATTAAAGGTGAAGGAAAAAAGTGAACAAAGAGTCTGCAGAAAAGGACTGATGGACCCCAGGCACACATGACCTCAAAGTTGTGAGCAAGAGGCAATGGCGATTAGCAGCAGCTGAAGGCCACACACAAGGTCTTCTTGTATTTAAGCTAGGGATATGAAACCTTTCAGAAATGGCTTGCCAAGTCAGCATTTATTCACTTTTAATTTCAGGATTTACAAGCCAATAATATATTTCTCCACTTAGAAATTTCTATTTAACTAAAAACTTTTGTTGCATGTGAAGTTTTTTTTTTAATTTAAAGATTAAGAAGCTTCATTTAAAATGAAATTATAAAGAATATTTAATGAGGTTCACATACTTTTTTTCACTTTGACCTGTTGAGTTCCCCAAAGTTGCTGTGTATATTCATGTACTCAAAGCTTTGGATAAATCTATCTCAAACTATTTGTGTCCCAGCCTCAGCCTTACTAGCTGCAGAAATGTTATGATTACCACCTTCTGGTTACAGCCTAAAAAGCCTGAGGTAGAACCAAAAGGACCAAAACTCTCTCATTTGAGTCTAAAGCTGCTTGAGGTCAGAGACACAAAAGTGGAGGAAAGTGCAGAGTACTGTGGAAACACAAAGCAGAGAGTTTAGAACTGGTCTGTGACTCAAGACATGTCTCTATGAGATGTAAGGGGTGAATAAGTTATAATGTGGAGACTGAGAGCCTAGAAAAGCATGATAGGATTAAAAAGCTGAAAAAAATCCCAGGGAAACTGGAGTATAGAGGACTGGAGAAGGGTGATTTGAGATGAGGCTGGAGATATGGACAACGCTCAGAGTTTGGGAGGGAAGGCATAAAGAAGACATGCTTTTTAATTATGTAAAATGCAAACACAGCACCTTAATTTATATATTATTTTGGTCAATAATAAGCCAGACACTGTTCTGAGTTTTTACAAATATTAGCTCATTTAGTTCTTATTTTTACCCTATGAGATAGGTGCTATCATTACCCCCATTCTAGAAATGGGGAAACTGAGGTACAAAGAGGCTAAGTGCCTTGTCCAAGATCACACAGCAACAGAACTGAGACTCAATCCCAAGGTGTCTGGCTTCAGGATTTGTGTCCCTGAACCTTCCATAATACTGCCTTATGATAATGCAATGTGCCCTTTTAAGACAAGTAAACAAACTTTCCTTTAGAATTGTTTGCGGTAATAATTCAGAGACAAACTTTTCAGTCTAAAGCCACTGGACCCTAGTATACTCCATTGACCAGAAGCCTAAGAAAATTCACCAAAAGGAAAAATAGTGCATGCGTTAATCCACACATGTACACACAAATTAAGTTTTATTAAAAGAGATTTTTTTTTTAATTGGAGTCTCACTCGGTCACCTAGACTGGAGTGCAGTGGCCGCTCCCGGTCACCGCAGCCTCGACCTGCTGGGTTCCAGCGATCCTTCCGCCTCAGCCTTCCCAGTAGCCGGAATTACAGGCACGCGCTACCACGCCCGGCTAATTTTTTGATTTTATTGTAGAGATGAGGTCTCGCCTGCGCAGGCGGGTCTCGAACCCGCAGGTCTCGACCCCACGGGCTCAGGCAATCCACTCACCTCAGCCTCCCAAAGGCGCGGGGATTACAGGCTGAGCCACCGAGCCTGGCTTAAAAGAGATATCTGATTACTTTTGATCGTGGTAAAATAGAGTACACTTACTTTCCTTTATTCTTTCCACTTAAGTACAAGTAAAACCCCTGAAAATTATACAGATGCTTCTTGACTTATGATGGAGTTACATTCTGCTAAACCCATCATAAATTTGAAAATATTGTAAGTCAAAAATGCATGGCTGACTGGCAGCTGTGACTCACTGCCTAGCATCATGAGAGAAGTTTGGTTTCTACTGAATGTGTATCACTTTGCACCATCTAAAGTCGAAAAATTGTAAGCAAAACCATCATAAGTCAGGAAACATCTGCATATGAAACAAACAAGAGGAGATTTTGAAAGAGAGAAGGCAGACTAGCTGGCAATCTTGGGACCCAAGAAATGGCACGATAGTGAATTACTTGGGTCTTCTTTTTTACCTCATATATTCCAGACATGGAACTGAAGGATTCTTCAGCCAGAAAACACCAAAATGTAGGGAAAAGATGTCCCCGACAAAAGTCTCTTCTCTCTATCCAAAGGGCCAGAAAATGGATAGCCTAGTAAGCCAGAAAACTTGTAGATAATAACTGTTCTACTCCAGCCAAACACCACAGAAGAGTCTGTGACTCCATCCTCATTTATACAAGTAAAGGACAAGTAAGGAACCTATCAGTCTTTCGGGGCTATAACCAGGCAGTATAACATCCTCACCAAGCTGGTGTCAGAGAAAGCCAAATAATTAACGGAGACTTTTATCACTTCTATCTGATTACAAGGTCATTCCCTCACCTCGCACATCATCGGTAAAGACCACAGGGGAAATCTGGACTTCCACCTACATTCAGCAATAATGAAATACCCCCATCCCTCTCTGCTATAGTTGTGTCAGAGGAAGTCTAGTGAAGAGTAAAATCTTTCCCCATTGACCAGCAGTAATAAAGCCACCTCAACACCCATGATGTCATGAGATGCCACATGAAGAGTAGTAATGAGACATTCTTACCTTTCTCAGCCAGGGAAGTATCACTAGAAGCCTAGAAGGGAGCTGAAAACTTCACCCTGTCCAATAATAACGAAAAACCCTGCCACTTGAGTGTCAGGGTGGGGAAACTAAACTTCTCCTCCTACTCAGAATTATCAAAGTGTACCCCTTTCTTTGCCAGAGAAGTGTCAGAAGAAACTAGCTAAAGCAAAAGGTGTAAATAAGGTCCAGAGAATCATATAATAATACCCCAAATGTCCAAGTTTCAATTTAAAAACTACTCATTCGTATCATGAACCAAAAAATATCTCAAACTGAATGGAAAAAGAAAGCCAATAGGTGTCAACATCAAGATGACAGACATGTTAGAATTATCTGACAAATATTTTAAAGCATCTTCAAAAAGTTGTGCATCAATAACACAATTACATGCTTAAAATAAATGTAAACAGTTTTAGCAAAAATATTAGAAATTCTCAGCAAGAAATAGAAAATATCAAAAAGAACCAAATGGAAATTTGAAAACCAAAAATGCAATTAAGAAAAATACAGGTGGCCTCAAAAGCAGAATAAAGAGGGCAGAGGAGAGAATTCATGAACCTGAAGAAAGAAAAATAGAAAATGCCTAATGTGAACAATAGAGAGAACATAGTCTAGAAAAAGAAAAGTGAACAGACTCAGATCCAGCATACATGTCACCAAAGTCTCTTGGGAGATAATAAAGAGAGCTCTATGGAAAAAGTACTCAAAGTTTGAGAACTTTGAAGGATGAATGGATGAAAACCTGCCAGATCTGGCAAGAGACATAAAACTACAGATTTGAGGATGCGGGCAAACCCCCCAAAAGAAAAGTCTTTAAAAAATCACAGCAAGACACATGATAATCAAACTTCTGAAAACGTAAAAACAAATGAAGCATATCGATATGAGATATATGACACCTTACTCACAGGGAACAAACCATTCGAATGAGAGTTTTTTTGTAAGAAATTATGGAGAACAGAAGAAGTGACACAGTATTTTTCAAATAGTAAAAGAAAAGGACTGTCGATCTAGACTTCTATATCCGGTGAAAATATCTTTCAGGAATCAAGGGGGTAATTCAGGCATTTTCATAAAAAAATAAGATAGTTTGTTGCCAACAGACCTATCCTAAAAGAATGACTAAAGAAAGCTCTCTAAACCGAAAGGAAACAATAAAAGAAGAAATATTTGAACTTAAGGAAGAAAAAAAAATGAAGGAGCAAAAACATAAATAAACATAATAGGCTTCCTTCTCCCTTTAGTTTTTCTGATTATGTTTGATATTTGAAGCAAAAATAGTAACACTGTTAAATGTGGTTCTAAATGTTATAGTCCAGTGCAGGGAAGTGAAAAATAGAAAGAAAAGGAAAAAAAAAAAAAAGAGAACAAACAGAGAACAAAAAGTAAATAAACACAATAAACCTAACACAAAAATAATTACATTAATTGTGAATAATTTAAATACACCAATTAAAAGACACAGTGAAAGACTGAGTTTAAAAAACCTTGATGCAACAATAAACTGTTTATTTTTAAAATCGTACAAATTAAAGTATTATAGGCAAGCTGAAAGTAGAAGAATGAAAAATATGCATAATGCAAAAACTAATCTAAGGAAAGTAAAAATGTCTATATTAATATTAAAGTAAACTTCACAGCAAATAAAATTATCAAGGACAGAAAGGGATATTATATAATGATAAAAGAATCAATCCATCAGGAAGACATTGATATTAAATGTATATGCATTAAACAACAGAGCTGCAAAATGCATGAAGCAAAAACTGACAGAACTAAACAAAGAAATATACAGGTCCACAATTATAGGTGTAGACTTTAACACTTATCACTCAACAGTTGTTACAACGAGACTGAAAATCATAAAAGATGTAGAAGAATTCAGCAATCAACAAGGTCTGATAGATATTGATAAAACACACTACCCAATAACAGCAGAATGTATATTCTAAACACATATTATTTTTCAAACCCCATGGAAAATTAACAAAATTAGACCATACTCAGACCCATAAAGCAAACACTAACAAATCTGAAAAAACTGAAATCATACAGACTGTAATCTCCAACCACAGGGGACTCAAACCGGAATATGAACAGGAAATTTCCAAACCCTTGGAAAAGTTTGGAACATGCTTTTAGAAAAAACTATGAGTCAAAGGGAAACTTGAAGAAATTTTTAAAATACCGTGAACTAAATAAAAATGAAAATACAACATATTGAAATCTGTGAGGTATCCAAATAGGAAAAGAGGAAATCAGGGATATCCAAATAGAAAAAAAGGAAGTCAAGTTATCCCTCTTTGCTAATGACATGATGCTATAACTCGAAAACTCAAAAGAATCTGTCAAAAGCCTCCTTGCACTGATAAAGGACTTGGGCAAAGTCTCAGGGTATACAATAAATGTGCAAAAGTCGTTCGCATTCCTATACACCAACAATAAACAAACAGAAACCTAAATAAAAAGCACAGTCTCATTTACAACAGCAACACAAAAAGTCAAATTACCCTGGCATCTTCCTAACCAGAGAAGTCAAAAACTACAAAACACTGCTCAAAGAAACACAAGAAGACATGAACAAATGAAAAAATATTCCATGCTCATGAATTGGAAGAATCAACATTGTTAAGATGTCCCCCTACCCAAGGCAATCTACAGATTTAATGCAATACTCATTAAATTACCAACAGCATTCTTCTCAGACCTGGTTACGACAAGACAGGAATTCATATGGAAACATAAAAGACCATGAATCGCCAAAACAATCCTCAGCAACAACAAAAAAAAATTCTGGAGCTATCACACTCCCAGACTTTAAATTTTATTATAAAGCTATAATAATCAAAACACCGTGGTATTGGTGCAAGAACAGGCATATAGAACAATGGAACAGAATAAAGATTCCAGAAGCAAAATCTCAATTTTTCAACCAACTCATCTTTGACAAAGCCTCCACCACAAACCACAGTAAATGGTGCTGGGAAAATTGGCTGACCACTTGCAGAAGATTAAGACAAGACCCCTTCCTATCGCCATACTAAAAAATCAACTCTAGATAGATCAAAGACCTAAAAATAAAACCTCAAACTATAAGAATCTTAGAAAATGTAGGAGACACCCTCATGGAAATTGGAACTGGCAACCAATTCCTGATCAAAACCCTAAGTGCCTATACCATAAGAAATAAGATAGACAAGTGAGACCTCATCAAATTGACAAGCTTCTGCAAAGCCAAAGAAACCACTGAGAGAGCAGGGAGACAGCCCACAGAATGGGGGAAAAAATTGCTAACTGTATGTCTGACAAAGGTCTAACATCTAGGCTTTATAAGGAACTCAAAAGTGCCAAAAAGAAGAAAACAAACAGCTCCATTACAAAGTGGGCAAAAGATGTGAATAGATACTTCTCAAAAGAAGACATACAAGCAGCCAACAGATACATGAAAAATGCTCTGCCTCACTAGTCGTCAAAGAAATGCAAATTAAAACTACACTGAGATATCACCTAACTCCAGTCAGGATGGCCATCATCAATAACTCAAAAAACAACAGATGCTGGAGAGGACGTGGCAGCTGTTGGGGAGAGTGTAAACTAGTACAACCTCTCTAGAAAACCCTGTGGTGATTCCTAAAAGATCTAAAAATGAATTTTCCATATGACCCCACAATCATCCTACTGGGAATACACCCGGTGGAACTCAAATTACTCTGTGAAAAAGATGCCTGCACACATATGCTTATTGCAGCATTATTCACAATAGCAAGAACATGGAACCAACCATGCTGCCCATCAAAAGAGGACTGGATTTTAAAAATGTGATACATATACACGATGGAATATTATGCAGCCATAAAGAAGGACAAAATCAAGAACTTCACAGCAACGTGGATGGACTTAGTCTCTATAACACAGAGTGATCTATCACAGAAACAAAGAACTGAGTATCACATGTTCTCACTCTTAAGCAGACCTTGGATAATTATTAAGAAAAGTATTGGCAGTAGCGGCAAACTGCTGGGGAAGGGGAGGCGGGATTGGCAGTAGTGGGAATTTGCCAGGGGGAGCACACCTTAGCAACAAGGATACCTGGGTAATGAACATCTGTATACCTAACCCTGAATTGTACCCACATCATTAAAATAAATAAATAAATAACAAAATCTGTGAGACATGGCTAATGCAATGCTGAGAGGAGAATATATAGTACTAAATGCTTACGTTTGCAGAGAAGCAAAGCTTCTAACCAGAAATATATAAATCCCACCTTAAGAACCTAGAAGAAGAAGAGGAAAATAAATATAAAACAATAAGAAGGAAATAATAAACAGAAAGCAAAAAAAGATGCCTGTACACATATGTTTATCATAGCATTGTTCACAATAGCAAGAACATGGAACCAACAGTGCTGTCCATCAAAACAGAACTGGATTTTTAAAATGTGGTACCTATACACAATGAAATATTACGCAGCCATAAAGGAGGACAAAATCATGACCTTCACAGCAACCTGGCTGGACTTAGAGTCATAATACTGAGTGATCTTTCACAGAAACAAAGAACTGAATATCACATGTTCTCACAAGCGGACCTTGAACAATCATCGTAATACTATAAGAAAAGAATTGGCAGTAGCAGGAAACTGCTGGGAGTGGGGTGGGGAAATGGGATTGACAGTAGTGGGAGTCTGCCTGAGGAAGGGTGGGGGCACACCTCATCAACAAGGATATTCACATAATGAACATTTGTATACCTAACCCTGAATTGTACCCCACATATTTAAAATTAAAAAAAATTAAAAGAAGAAAAAAAAGAAACAGCAGAGATCAATACAATTGAAAACAGAAAACTAATATTGAAAATCGATGAAAGAAAGGTCTGTTTCTTTGAAAGAGCAATAAAATTGACAAGCCTCTAGCAAGGATAACAAAGTAAAGAGAGAGACGACATGACATACAATATCAGGAATGAAATGGAAGATATCACTATAGACCCTGCAAACATCAAAGAGATGATAAAAGAATGCTATGAACTGTTTTACACCCTTGGATGAAATGGATCAACTCCTCAAAAAACAAAAACTACCACAATTCACTCAGAGAATTTGGGTAGCCCTACAAACTGTTAAGTAAATTGAGTTTTATTCATTTTAAAGTTTCCTGAAAGAAATATCCAGACCAAAATTGTTTCAATGGAGAATTCTACCAAGCACTTAAAAAAGAATTAGCATCAGTTCCCAGTTCTTCACAATTTTTTGCAGAAAAAAGAAGCTAGTATTCTGAATCTACTATTACCCTGATGCCAAACCAGACAAAGACAGTACAAAAATAAAACTATGGACATTCCTCATGAATATAGAGGCAAAAATTCTTAACAAAATTTTAATAACAGAATTCAGCAATATATAATGAAAATTATACACCATAATCAAGTGGTGTTTATTCCAGGGATGCAATTCTGATTTATACTTTAAAATCAATCTGTATAATCTACCATATTAGCAGCCTAAAGGAAAAAAAAACAACTCAAGATCATATCAATCTCTGCAGAAAGAGAATTTGAGTAAATTCAACAAACATTTACGATGATATTTTTCAGAAAAATAGGAATAGAAGGGAGCTTCCTCCACATGAAGAGCATCAACAACAACAAAAAAAATCCTGGAGCAAATAATACACCGAATGTTAAAACAATGATTGTTTTCCCCCTAAGATCAAGGCCAGGATATCCATTCTCACCACTCTTATTAGACATAGTTCTGGACGTTCTACCCAATGAAACAAAACAAAAAAATTGCATAAAAAAGCATATAGGTTAGAAGAAATTAAACTTTCCCTTTTTGAAGATGACATGATTGTCTACATAAAAATGCCCCCTGCCAGGCTCGGTGGCTCAGCCTGTAATCCCGCGCCTTTAGGAGGCTGAGGTGAGTGGATTGCCTGAACCCACGGGTTCGAGACCTGCATGGGCAGCGAGACCTCATCTCTACAATACATCAAAAACTCAGCCGGGCATGGTAGCGCATGCCTGTAATTCCGGCTACTTGGAAGGCTGAGGCGGAAGGATCACCGGAGCCCAGCAGGTCGAGGCTGCGGTGGCCGGGAGCGGCCACTGCACTCCAGTCTGGGCAACCGAGTGAGACTCCAACTCAAAAAAAAAAAAAAAAAAATGCCCCCGAAAATCTACAAAAGTTATCCTAGAACTAACAAGTAAATTCAGCAAGATCATGAGATACAACATAAACATACTAACATTAATTGTAGTGTTTCTATATACCAGCAATGAACATGAGATCACCAAAATTAAAAATGCAATCCTATTTACAATTGCTGAAAAAAATGCAATACCAAGATGTAAATCTAACAAAATATGTGCAGAACTTGTATACTGAAAACTACAAATAGCTGATGAAAGTAATCAAATATATAAATAAATAAAGAGACATAAATAGAGGACTCAACATAGTAAGGATGCCAATTCTTTCCAAATTAATATACAATTTAATATAATTACTATTAAAAGCCAAACAAGATTTTTATAGATATATGAGAATATTCTAAATTGTATAAGAAATAGCAAGATAACTAGACTATCTAAAACAATTTAAATAAGAATAAAATGGAGAGAAGTTATTTTGCCCAACTTTAAGTCTCATTATATAGATACAGCAATCAAGACTGTCATATTGACAGAATGATAGGAGCAGAATGATGAAACAATTGAGATCCCAGAAATTGACCCACACATATATGCCCAACTAATTATTGACAAAGATGTAAAATAAATTTACTGTAGGAAGGAATCACTTCTATAAATAATACTAGAGCAAGTGGACATCTATAAACAAACAAACAAACAAACAAGAACATAAGCTGAGTGAGATGACATGTACCTTCAGTCCCAGCCACTCAAGAGGCTGAGGCAGGAGTATTCCTTGAGCCCAGTAGTTTGGTTGTAGTGCACTATGATCACGCTTGTGAATAGCCACTACACTCTGGCCTGGGCAACATAGCAAGACTTCATCTCTAAAATAAACAAATAGATAAAAAGTTAAAAACACACACAAATAAGCTAGACCTAAGTCTAACACCTTGTACAAAAATTAATTCAAAATTATTCAAATACTTAAATATATGTATATCATAAAACCATAATGGGCAAGCCAACAACTGGGAGAATAAAGAATACGTTGGCAAGTCAGATATTAAACAAAGGACTCATATGCATAATTTGTAATGAATTCTCTTAACTCAGTGGTAAACAAACAATCCAATTAGGAAATGGCCATCAAGCATCTAGGCATAGATAGAACTTACCTCAAAATAGTAAGAGCCATCTACGAGAAACCCACAGCCAACATACTTCTAAACAGACAGAATTTGGTACCATTTCCCCTGAAAACTGGAACAAGACAAGAATGCCCACTCCCACCCCTCCTGTTTATCATAGTATTGGAAGTCCTAGCTAGAGCAATCAGACAAGAGAAGGAAATCAGGGGTATACAAATAGGAAAAGAAAAAGTCAAGTTCTCTCTCTTTGCAGACTACAAGATTCTATACCTCGAAAACCCAAGAGAATCTGTCAAAAGCTTCCTTGCACTGATGAAGGACCTTGGCAAAGCCTCAGGGTATAAAATAGATGTACAAAAGTTAGTCACATTCCTATACACCAATAATAAACAAACAGAAATACAAATAAAAAGCACAATCCCATTCCCAATAGCCATATAAAAAAATCAAATACCTTGGCATCTTCCTAGCCAGAGAAGTCAAAGACCTTTACAACGAAAACTGCAAAATACTGCTCAAAGAAATCAAAGATGGCACAAACAAATGTTCTATGCTCATGGATTGGAAAAATCAACATTGTTAAGATGTCCATCCTACCCAAGGCAATCTACAGATTTAACACAATACCCATTAAATTACCAGCAGCATTCTTCTCAGACCTGGAAATGACAATACATAAATTCACATGGAAACATAAACAACCACAAATAACCAAAACAATCCTCAGCAAAAAAAAAAAAAAAAAATAGAGGGAGGTATCACGCTCCCAGACTTTAAGCTTTATTATAAAGCTATAACGATCAAAACCGCCTAGTATTGGTTCAAGAGCAGACATACAGACCAATGGAACAGGATAGAGATTCCAGAAGCAAAACCTCAATTTCTCAACCAACTCCTCTTTGACAAAGCCTCCACCATCAACCACTGGGGAGAGGAGAACCTTTTCAGTAATGGTGCTGGGAAAACTGGCTGACCACATGCAGAAGATTAAAACAAGACCCCTTCCTATCACCATAAACAAAAATCAACTCTAAATGGATCAAAGATCTAAAAGTAAATCCTCAAACTGTAATCTATAATGATCTCAAAATACAATGCTTAGCTAAAAAAGAGATATCATAATTTCAAGTGACTATAAAATCAAACAAACAAAGGACAAGTATTAGGAACATCAACATGTATTCCATAAATACAACAAATATTTTAACATTTGTTATTGTCATTGCTGTTATGTGCTTGGACACTCTGTGATCTTCAAACTGTCGACTCTTTAAAAAAAAATTCTAAGAAGCTGATTAATCACTTTTATACATCTCTAAATCGTCTTCATCTTTAGATCTTCAATTAGGTGCAGCAACAGAAATCAGAACAATAGTCCTGTGAGAGTTAAATAAAATGAAAAGAAGGGGCAGACCCAGAGCTTAAGAAACTGCATCTAGTACCGCTTCTATCACTAATTAGCAGCGTAATCTAGGAAAATCTACGTATTCTTTTCAGGTCTCAGTCACCTCATCCGTAAGAGAATAATCACTACGGAACGGATTAGCTATAACATTCTAGGAAATCAAAGGCAGGCTGCCCTAGGGAAAATTATTTTCCCTACCTTAAGCTAATTGGACCAACTGTGTGAAAGTCATTCCAGTTCTTAGATGCCTGTAATGACTATTTCCTCTCCAGAAGTCATTGTGGTTTCAGGGATTGTTCTGTCTGCTGAAAATAGTGAAACTGAAGTTGCAGATATGCTACTTTGTGTATGTTTAGGGTAAAAAAAAAAACACCCTTGGACAGTTCAGAAAAGGCAGTAAGATGGAATAAGAATTTTATGCCAGGCAAATGTATGGTTGACTGAGCTCTGTGCCAGTTAAAATGGGAAGCTTACCTCTATGACACTCGGGAAGAGGCTAAGTGCCTAGAATCAGCATCAAAGGAAAAGTTTTCTGTTTGCCAAGACCAAGAAATGTCTATTGAGTGGTGATTTCAACCTGAGGTTGCTAAAATTGGACTTAGGGCCCAGACAGATAAGGATCATGCTTCAGCAGTGACCCAAGGAATAGAGAAGTAAGTAGTATGTGTGTGTGTGTATATATACGTGTATGTGTGTACATGTACGTGTGTGTGTATGTGTAGGCATGTGTGTGTGTGTGTAGAGAGAGAAAGAGAGACTGGAAATCAACAGGGCCGAATAATGATCCATAATATACTCCAACAGCCTTCTAACTAATCCACTCATCTCTCTTGGTTAATTCCATATCTTGACTATTGTGAGTAATGCTGCAATGGACATGGGAGTGCAGATCTCTTCAAAATAGTTCTTTTTTTTTCAGGTACATACCTAGAAATGAGATTGCTAAATCACATAGTTGTTTTATTCTTAATTTTTTAGGCCCCTCCATACTGTTTTCCATATTGGTTGTAGTAATTTAACTTTCTGTCAACAGTGTGCAAGTGTTCTCTTTTTTCCATAACCTTGCCAACATTTGTTATCCTTTTTCTTTTGAAAATAACCATTCTGAGAGGAGAGAGGTGATATTTCATTGTGATTTTAGTTTGCATTTTCCCAGTATTTAATGATGTTGAGCATTTTTCACGTATCTGTTGGTCATTTATATGTCTTCTTTTGAGAAATGTCTATCCAGGTCCTTTGTCCATTTTTTAATTGGGTGATTTATTGTCTTGCTATTGAGTTGTTTGAATTGCCTATATAATTTAAATAGTAACCCTTATTGAATATATGACTCACAAGTATTTTCTCAATTCATAGATTGTCTCTTTACTCTGTTAATTATTTTCTTTGTTAGGCAGAAGCTTTGTTAGCTTGACGTAATTCTATTTGCTTATTTTTGCTTTTGATGCATGAGTGTTTGAGGATAAATCTAAAAAGAATCATTGCTCAGACCAATGACATATAATTTTTCTTCTGCTTTCCTCTACTAGTTTTATAGGCTCCAGGTCTTATGTTTAAGTCTTTAATCCATTTTGAGTTGTCTTGTATATTGTGTGTTATAAGGGTCCAATTTCTTTCTTTGGTTTTTTTTTTTTTTTTTTTTGCATGTGGATGTTCAGTTTTTCCAACACCATTTATTGAATAAGTTGTTATTTTCCTGTTCTGTGTCATTAATACATCTGTTGAAAATTAATTGACCATATATGTGAGGATTTAATTCTGATCTCTCTCTTCTGTTCCATTAGTCAGTATGCCCATTTTTATGCCAGTACCATGCTGGTTTAATTACTATAGTTTTGTAATAGTATTTGAAATGAGAAAGTATGATGCCTCCAGCTTTGTTCTTGCTCAAGATTGCTCTAGCTATTTGTAGTTCCACACAAATTTTAGGAATTCTTTTTTATGTTTGTGAAAGATACAGTTGGAATTCTGATAGGAAATGCATTATAGCTATCAATTGTTTTAAGTAACATAGACATTTTATAATATGGATGATATTGACTCCTCTGCTAGTGAACATGAGATATCTTTCCATTTATTTGTCTTCATAAAATTTCTTTCATTAATGTTTTGTAGTGTTCAATGTACAGATCTTTCACCTTCTTGGTTAAATAAATTTATTTCTATGTATTTTATTTTTTGATACATTGTAAGTGGAATTTTTTTCTTTATTTTTTGCAAAGTTCATTTTTAGTATATGGAAAGGCGACTAATATTTGTGTGTTGATTTTGCATTCTGTAACTTTAAAGTATTTGTTTATTAGTTCTAATTTTCAGTGGCATCTGTGGAGTTATGTATACATATTTATGATCATGTCATCTGAAAATGGAGACTGTTTTACTTCTTCCTTTCCTACTTAGATGCATTTTGTTTCTTTTTCTTGCTTAATTGCTCTAGCTAGGACTTTCACTACTATGCTGAATAGAGTTGGTGAGAGTGGACATACTTGTCGTATGCCTAATCTTAAAGGAAAAACTTTCAACTTTTCACCATTGAGTATAATGTTATCTGTGGGCTGGCATTTACGGCCTTTATTGTGTTGATATACATTCCTTCTATACTTAATTTGTTGAGAGGTTTTTATTTTGAAAGAATGTTGTATTTTTTCAAATGTTTTTACTGCATCTAATGAGATTATCATACATTTATTACTTTTTGTTCTGTTGATGTGATATATCACATTTATTGATTTGCATATATTGAACAATTTTGTATCCCATGAATAAGTCCCACTTGATTATGATGAAGATACTTTTAATGTAATGTTTAATTTGATTCACTAGTATTTAGTTCAAAAATTTTGCATCTATGTTAATCAAGGATATTGCCCTGTAATTTTCTTTTCTTGTAGAGGCTTTATCTGGCTTTGGGGTCAGGGTAATGTTGGCCTTGTAAAATTAGTGTGGAAGTATTCCTTCCTCTTCAATTTTTTGGAAGAGTTTGGAAAGGATTATTACTAATTATTAATTAAATGTTTGGTGAAATTAGCAGTGAAGCCATCAGGTCCTGGGTTTTTCTTTGTTGGGATAATTTTGATAACTGACTCAATAGCCTTACTTTTTATAAGATGGTTCAAACTTTCTGTCTTCATGATTCAGTCTTGGTAGGTTGTATGTTTCTAGAAACCTATCAGTTTCTTTTAAGATATAATTTGTTGGCGTATAATTGTTCATAGTAGTCTGTTATGATCCTTTTCATTTCTGTGGTACTATGTATAATGTCTCTTCTTTCATTTTTTGATTTAAATTATTTGAGTCTTCTCTCTTTTGTCCTTAGTCTAGTGAAAGGCTTGTCAATTTTGTTTCCTTAAAAAAATCTTAGTTTTATTGATCTTTTCTTTTTTCTTACTATTTTATTTCCACTAAGTTTGTGCTTAGTTAGTATGTCTATGTGTACTTGAGTAGAATATGTATTCTGCTGCTGTTGGGTGGAATGTTCTCTATATGTCTGTTAGGTCGATTTGGTCTTAAGGTGTAGTTCAAGTATACTGCTTCCTTGATGATTTCACATCTGAAAGATTTAGCCATTGTTAAAAATGGGATATTGAAGTTCCCTAATATTGTTGTATTGCCATCAATTTCTGCTTTCAAATTTGTTAATATTTGCTTTATATTTAGGTGCTCCAATGTTAGACACATATATATTTAAAATTGTTATATTCTCTTGATCAATTGGCCACTTTGTCACTATAGAATAAACTTCTTGGTCTCTTGTCACATTTTTTTCTTATGATGTAGTTTGCCTGACAAGTATAGTTCCCATGCTCTCTTTTGGTTTTCATTTGTGTAAGATAACTTTTTACTTCTTTTCACTTTCACCCTGTATGTCCTTAACACTAAAGTGCTATGGGCAGCATATATTTGGGTCTTTTTAAATGCATTCAACCACTTTTGAATGGAGAATTTAGTTCACTTACATTTAAAAGTGATTATTGATAAGTAAAGACTTATTTATTATTGTCATTTTGTTCATTGTTTTCTGGCTGTTTTTTAGTTCCTTTATTCATTTCTTCATCTCTTGTCTTCCTTTAGGATTTGATGATTTTCTATAGTGGTATGCTTTGATTTATTTCTTTTTATCTTTTGTGTATCTACTATAGATTTTTCTTTCTGGTTACCATGAGCCTGAAATAAAATATTTTATGATTATAACAGTCTGTTTTAAGCTTAAAGCAACTTAACCTTAATTATAATTAAAAATTGTACACTTTTACTCCTCCTCCCTACTTTTAAGTATCTCCTAGCCATTCAACTGTGCTGATCCATCCCCTCAGATTCTCTGTGGGGAAAGAAAGAGATGGGACTCTTGCACATAATCCCACACACTCACTGAACTCTCACTTTCCCTTCACTGTTTGAATCATGGGTCAAGGGAGGTGGTCTCTCCTGGCACTGAGCTATCCTACCTTGGAGAAGAAGTTACGAAGATAAAGTGAAAATGTTCTTCTTACCCTCTTTAATGTGTCTATTCTTACATTTTTTTTCCTCCGATAGTGTCCTGGAACTTCTTCACTGAATTAGACTTCCACAGAGGTACTTCAGCCCATGACTGGTTATCAAAATTGGTGCACTATGAGGAGAGGATAGCAAAAACTCCCTTTTGCTGGGAGTCTTAACTATACTGCCATTTTGCTGGGAGTCACAACTTTAGGCAACTTTCTAGATCTGTCTTCAACTTATCTAACTCAACCTTACCTTCAACTATAGCTTAACCATCGATCCCACACTACTTTCTCGGCCCAACTACTTGGTATTCCGTCAACAAACCACTTGGCACTGCCAACCTATGGCTTGTCATCACATATTTCTTTCCCTGTCACAGATAACTCAACTCCTTTGTCTATCAGTTTTATTTGACTTCTCCAGTCGGTGCTTATTTTTTCCTTCCTCTTAACCCCAGTAGTATTTAACATCTACTTTGGAAGGAGAATAATTAGTAATCAAAACTATCTTGAAACAACTTCCCAAATCACAAATTATTTTTTTCAGACTAATTACCCCACAGTGAAATCTTTGTTGTTGTTGTTGTTAATTTTTTTTTTCCAAGGAAGCACACTCTGGCTTCTCAAACTATGAAGGCAGAGACAGACCCTCATACTATTTTGCATGCCTCACAGTGGTATCAGTGGCAAGAACTTAAAAGGCCCTCAAATTTGACTGGTTTAGCATTGCTGAATAACTCTTAATGGGTACTTTACTATGTATTCTCTTTAGCACAAGCCCTCCTCACTTCTGTCAGGAGCACTGCAGTAGTGTCTTCAGTCATTTCCACTGGATTAGTCTGGCATTCTAAATACAGATAAGATCTCAGTACTCCTCTAAAATATACCCACCAATGACTCCTCATTCCCTAAAGAAAAGGTTAAAGTCCTCTATGATGGTGTGAAAAACCCACTAGAGATTTCTAAGGGCTAGGACCATGCATTATTCATTCTTATTCTGACAGCTCTACTTTGTGTGGTGTCTGGCCCATGGTACATGCTCAGTAAATATTTGATAACTGAATTAATATGCAAATAAGTTGAAAAATAACTGAATGTCATACATAAAAAGAATTTTAGAGATTGTGGTTTTAGAGATGTAGTTCAAACCTATTGGTTTACAGCTTAGGAAAATGAGAGTGAGAGTTTAACTCTAAGCCAATGTTCTTTCCAACACCATACTGCAATGAACTTTGGTACAGAAAATAACTGGTCTTTTAAGGTGGAATGTGAGGCTAACTTTCTGAAAAACTTTAATACAGAAAGTAAGAATGGGCTAGGGATGGAACTCATTGATCTTGGATGATTTTAGAAAGTGTTACAACTTGGCGCAGCACAGTGTGGATAAAAAGTGGTATTTACTCTCTGTCTAGTAAAACTTTTTAAAGACCCAGATATATTATTTTCCCAAAATATACTTACAGAATGTAATGTAGAGAACAAATATCAGGTCAAAAGGAGCCAAAAAATGGCTCAAAGTGATATCTGCAAGAGCCTCATGCCCGCATGGATTTTCTAAGAAGCCCAGCTTCGAGGAAAACACGATAGTAACTTTGCCCTCCACTTTTCAGTCAAGAGACAGCTATTTCAATGTCAGGGAATCTTCAGATGCACTTCTATCCAGAATATTCCAGAATATTTGGAAAGTATTTTCCATCTTCATAGGTGGTCAGGAGATATGAATAGTTTTGGAGGATATTATTTATTAATACCTAGATACACTAAGCCTTGGTGGCTACTCTTCTCTCTAAGGATACCACACAGATCACTGCCTTGAAATTGTGACCACAAATACTCTCCTCAAGGTGATGTAGCCAGTGACTTAACAATTTAGAATGATGTACTTAAGCTGGAAAGAGGTAAAGACTTTGATCATAGGAAAGTGTGAAGCCTTCAAGTGTCAAAAGCACATTAAGCAGATATGCTTTTTGTGCTTCCATACTCATTTTGTGTGATATCCAAATTCAGTTTATTGGAGAAGTCCAAGAAAGGACTCTCTGCATTTACCATATATTTGTAGCTTATTACCCGTAACCCATTAAAATTGGCAAAGATTTCTTGCTTCAGCTTCAACACAGTGTGACACCACTTCATTATGTCCTGAAGAAACATGTGTTCTAACGTGGTTATACAAAAACAACCACTTTGGAGCTTAATTATTTATGAACAGAATTTGGTGGTGTGATAAAACGTAGTGTATAACTGAATTGTTTGCATATAAATAACTGTCATTTATGGTCAGTAAGAGGCATACATTGGGAAGTCAATGTAAATGATATAATTCCTCAAACTTTGACACAGAGCTAGATGATTTTTTGTTGTTGATCCTCAGACTCTGGGATGAGGTGCCTGGTATTTCATTCCCAACCTCTTTCTAATGTTCTCTTGTAACCCTAGGTTTCCCTATCTGATTATTCCCTGAAAATTTAACTTCTAAAGGAGCAGCCAGAGGTATCCAAGAGACTTTGTCAGTATGAATTCTGAGTCATACAATTCAGCCAGATTGGTTGAGAGTAGGAGACGTGTAGTACATATATGGGGCTAAAAGAAGCTGGATAGTTGGGGAGGTGAAAACTTAAGTGGAGTTTTCAGTGGACTCTGGATATCCAGGATCTTCATTCATGTTTTCAGGCATATTGAGAGCCAGTATTCTAATAAAAACTGTGAATTCAAGCAAGAGCCAGAGAGACAGGAAAGGCTCCAATTTTCCAGGCATTTTGGCTCCCAGAAGCTCCAGGAAGTAAGTAGACAGGCACTGCCTTAGTTTTTTCCAGAGATTTATTGACACTAAAGGATAGCAAACCCACATCTGATCAACCATTTTTTTTATAGTAGGGAGAATGAAGAAGAAAGCAGAAGGGCACTGGAGCATGGAAAACAAACATTGTTCTTTACTCTTGGATGTTGTTATGTTCTATTTACCATTAGAGCTTTTTAAGGGCTGGGATCTGTCTTACTCACTTTTATATATGACACTCTGACCTCCACACCTGCCTAGCGCAGAATCTGGCTCATGGTAGATTCTCAGTAAGTATTTCCAGGCAAACAAAAATCGAGTATGTATAGAACTGGCCAGGGAGTGGAGACGAGGGAAGTGTTTGAGGTTCTGTCCAGCCCCGGAAAACATGGCTGGTCATGGCCTTTACTTGTTATATTTTCCCAGAGGAAAAGAACAGCAGTGGTTTAAGACTTTAAAAGTACTATCTACTAGGTAATGCTTTAGCTGTATGCTATGTGCTTGAATCAGACTATGGAGGGTGTATAAATTCCAGCTATACATAGCAGTCTAACTACTACTTTTTGTTTTTTTAAAAATAATTTTATTCAGGTATAACTGGCATACAATAAATTGTACATATTTAAAGTATACAAATATATATGTATGTATAAATATAATTTGTGGAATATATATATATTTCACGAAAGTATCACAGTAATGAAGGTAGTAAACATATCCATCAGTTTCAAAAGGTTCCTCTCTCTTTTTGTAATGACTCATTTTTGTTTTGTTCTTCTCCCACAGACTACAATTGATCTCTGTTCAGTCCCTACATGTTACTTTTCATTTTCTAGAGTTTTATAAAAATGGAATCATACAGTGCCATGGTTTGAATGTCTCCTTCAAAACTCAAGTTGAAATTTAATTGCCTTTGTAACAGTATTAAGAGGTGGTACTGTTAAGAATTGATTAAGCCATGAGGAGTCCACCCTTATGAATGGATTAATGTCATTATCTCTACAGTGGGTTACTGATTAAAGGTCAAGTTTTTCTTCTCTCTCTCTCTCTCTCTCTCTCTCTCTCTCTCTCTAGCTCTCACTCTCTCTCATTCTCTTTCACTCTTTTACCCCTTTACCTTCCACAAGGAGATGGACAAAACAAGAAGGCTCTTACCAGATGTAGGATGTAGGTCCCTTGACTTTGGACTTCCCAACCTCCAGAAGAGAAAGACAAATTTTTTTTCCCTATAAATTACCCAATTCATTTTCTGTTATAGCTACACAAAACAAGTTCAATACAATATGCACTCTTTGAGGTTTGGTTTACTTATGCAGCATAATTATTTTTAGACTCAAAAATGTTGTATCATGTATCAATAGTTCATTCATTTTTATTGCTATGTAGTGCTATAGTGCATTGTATAGATATACCAGAGTTTGTTTTGTCCATTCACTTGCTGATAGACACTTGGAATGTTTCTGGGTTTGGGGCTATTACCAATAATGCTGTTATAAACATACTTATATATATAAATCTTTACATGAACATAAGCTTTCATATCTCATGGGTAAATGCTGAGGAAGAGAATGACTGGATCATAAGGTATGTGTACATTTAAGAAACCACCAAATTGTTTTCAAAAGTGGTTGGAGCATGTTACATTCCCACCAGGAGTACATATGAGTTCCAGTTCCTCCATATCCTTGTCAAAACTTGTTGTAGCTTTTTTTTAAGAAAAAGTTTCAAACTCTCTGTTAAATCTGTCATTTTGCTTGTTTATAGTTTTCCTGATTTCAATGAATTGTTTCTCTTTTATTGAAGTTCACTGAACTTCCTTAAAATAATCATTTTGAATTATTTGCCTGTAGTTTATAAATCTCTATTTCCTTGGGGTTGGTTTCTGGTGCTTTATTTTGTTCTTTTAATGGTATCATGTTTTCCTGATTGTTCTTGATCCTTGTGGCCATGGGTTGGTATTTGCATATTTGAAGAAGGTACTTCTTCCAGTCTTTGCAGACTGTCTTTGTCTGGGAAATCTCTTCACCAGTCAGCCCATCCAGGGATTCTGGACAGGTCCACTGACATGGTCCATGGGCGGGTTTGCGGCTGTAATCTTTAGGCAGTCTAGTCTGGTGGTTGGGTCAACATGTGATTGGGTATGGATCTTGAATCCACTGGGGTGGTACCATTGAATGGGTCCATAGGGATAGACCTAGAGCCTCAATCCACAAGGGCTAAACTGATGCTGGGATAGACCTTAAACCTGGGTACATGGGACTTGTCCTAGCACTGGGATGAGCCTAGAACCTGGGTCTGCCAAAGCAGGGGCTAACTTGTAGGCTGAGTCTGATAGAATGGTCCTGGGGCCTCAATGTGCAAAGACTAACTTGGCACCAGAGTCTACTGGTGTGGACCCTGGGTCTGCTGCAACAGGCCTGGACCTTGAGTTCAGTGAACCTTGGGGCCACTGGAACCCAACGTCTGGGACAGCCTTTTTCTGGGGCAGGTGTGGAGCCTGGCTCTGTAGGGACCAGTTAGAAGCCTGGGGTCATGAGTATTGGCTTGGTGTCTGGAGCCACAGGGGCTGGCCTGGACCTTGGAGCCATGGAGACTGGCCTGGGTTCTGGGGTTCTGAGGGCTGGCCTAGACTTTAAATCTGTTACCGTATGGGGTTTCATTAGCTGATCTGGCACTAGGCAGGCCTGGAGCCTGTGTCTGTGGGTGCCAGCCTATTGTCTGGGACTAGAGGTACAGACTGCCAGGATGGTCTAGAACCTGGGATGGGCCTGGAACCTGAGGCCACAGTGGCAGGCTAAGAGGTTGGGCCCATGGGTGCCTGTCTAATGAATAGTGCTGTGAGGTTCAGCCTGGTACTGGGGCAATCCAGACCCTCAGGCTTCTGGGGCAAACCTAGAGCCTGAGTCTGTGGGGACACTCCTGATGCTAAGATGGTCTAGAACCTGGGGCAGGCCTGGAGCCTGGGGCTGCAAGAGTCAGTCTATAGGCTGGGCCCACAAGTGCTGCTCTGTTGAATAAGGCTGTGGGATCCAGCCTGGGGCGTGGACCAGTCGAAAGCGCATGGCCAGGAGTTGGCCTGGAGGTGGGACAGGCCCCAAGACTGACTTCAGGGCTGGCCTGAAGCCTGGGTCTCCAGGATCTGGCCTATCACTAGGGTAGGCCTGGAGGCTCAGTCTGCAGGTACAAATCTGGAGTCTAGTACCACAGGAGCCTTCCCAGGCATGGATTTTACTGGGCCAGGTCTAATGTTGGAATTTGAGACAGTCTAGTGCTTCCTTTCCTCTCCTTTTCCAAAATTAGGGTAGCTCTGTCCACACTGGGCTACCTGGGGCTGAGGGAGGGGTAATGCAAACTGTTCTTCCTACCCCTTACAATGCATCTTTTCTTATTTCTGTGCTATACCTAAGTGCTATAATTTCTCACCTGGTTTCCTTAACTCTTATGAAGGTATTTTTGTGCATGGATGATGTTTCTGTGGAGGAACGAGTGGTAGAAAGATCTATTCTACAATTTTTCTGATGCCCAAACTTGTAGCTTGTGTTAAAATGTTTAACTATCCTAGTATTGTGCAGTGGAATCTCATTGTGATTTTAATTTGTATCTCCCTAATGACTAATAATTATGAACATCATTTCATGTCCTTATTAGTCACTTCTTTACATATCTTCTTTGGTGAAATGTCTGTTAAGACCTTTGCTCATTTTTTAATTAAGTTGTTTATTTTTTTATAATTGAGTTTTGAGAGTTATTTAATTCTGGATACAAGTCCCTTATCAGATATATGCATCACATAGATTTTCTCCCACTTGGTGGCTTATCTTTTCATTCTCTTAAGAGAGTCTTTGGCAGAACAGAAGTTTTCAAATGTGATGAAGTCAAATCTTCAAGTTATTATTTTATGGATTGTGCTTTGGGTTATGCCATCTTAAAAAATGGCATAACCCAAGGATGCAATTATTTTATTCTATGTTAGTGTCTAGTAGTTTTATAGATTTAGGTTTTACATTTAGGTCTATGATTAACTTGAGCTCATTTTTATATACAGGGCAAGGAATGGCTCAAAGTCCCTAATTTTGCATTTGGATATTCAATTGTTCTAGCACCATTTGTTGAAAATTCTCTATTCTCCATCAAAGTGTCTTTGAATCTTTGTCAAAAATCTGTTGTCCATATATGTTTGTGTCTCTTTTTGGTCCTCTATTCTGTTATATTAATTTACTGCCCATCTTTATAACAATACCACACTGTCTTAATTATGATTGCTTTATGATAAACCTTGAAATCGGGTAGTGCTTCTTATTCAACTTTATTCTTCTATCTAAAAGTTGTTTTAGCTATTCTAGGTCTTTTCATTTCCATGTGAATTTTAGGATTAATTAATCAACTTTTATATAGAGACTGCTGGGATTTTGGTTGGAAGTGCATTTAATCTATAGATTAATTAGGGGAAAATTGACATTTTAACAATGTCTAGCTGGGGGAAAGATGGCAGCTGAGCCAGTCGGACTATGTGAGTCCTGGTGTGAGTGAGTGAGTGTATAGAAAATTTTGTGTACATGCTGGTGAGTGAGTGGGCATGTGAGTGGCTGAGTGAGGGCTAGGGAGCTAGTGGCCAGGGTTCTCCTGGTGCAGCGACTAATGCTGCAGCTGCTCAGCTAGGATCCTAGCAATTCCTAGGACACAGAAGCTGAGCACCATTTTTAAAAAAATCAGCAAAACCCTTCCTGGGCAGAAAATGCTGGGAAAGACTGACTAAGTAGTGGCTAGGGAGCAAGTGACCAGGGATCTGGTGCAACAGCTGGTGCTGCAGCTTCTCTGCTTGGTCCCTGACTCTTTAAGATCACAGAAGCTGAGCACCATTTTTTAAAAATGGACAAAAGTTTCCCTGTGAAGAAGTGGTGGGGAGAGACTCCCATCCCAGGCTCTGCAACACCACTGCAGCAGGAGAGACTGCCGGCTCCAGGTTTTGAATCACCACTTCAACACCTGGCCAGGCACTGGCAGCAGGGGCTTTAGAGGGAGTCCAGAGGCAGAGTACCTGAAAGAGGACAAGAGAGGAACCCTGCCACCATTTTGAAGGTGAGGCAGGAAAGTGCTCTGACTTGCTCACCACGAAGCAACAGACCTGATCTCTGTGACTGGTGAATCAACTACTCAGGGATTCATCATGACTCAGAGGGAATATCCTGAAAGCACAAACTTTGGAGTGACCTGATGAGTGCTGAGTCCCAGGTGCCACACCCCCTACCCTGATCCAGTTGTGAGACAAAGGATGTGGCCAGAAAAGGATGAGGAAGAACTTCAAAGAGATCAGTGGTGAGTCCAGGGCTGACCCAAATCCCCTCCAGCCCAGCAATCCTCTGAACATCAATCCCATACAACTGGGTCACAATTGAGAGGGACACACCCAGGCAGAGCCTGGACGTCAGTTGCAATAGGAGAACTCCATTCCAGGACAGGCCTGGCTGGGGCACCCCCCACGAGTACACACCTGGGGAAGAGAGATTCCCGCACCTCCCCACCAGAAGAGATATCCCTGACCATACAAAAGTGGGAGTGGAGGACTGCAGCCCCATCCACCTCCATGTCCCTCCTCCTTCCCTGCTCCAGACACTGGGGAAAGAGCAAAGGAGGTGAAAGCACTGCAAGAGAGACCAATTTAGAGGAGGAATTACAAAGCCTGCCACAAAAGAGCAGGATTTTTTTTTTAATTTTTAAAAATTGTTTGCCTATAGGCTTGTTAGTTTATCTATTTCTAAAATATTTTTCTTTTATGCATGAATGTGTATGTGAGGGTTTGATCTGTATCCCCCCAATTTTTTCTTTTGTTCTTTTATTTTATTGTTTCTTTCTTCTTTTGTTTGTTGTTTTCTGTTTATGTGTGTATGTGAATGATTGACTGTTCATCTTTCAATTTTATTGTTGCTGTTGGTTAATTTTGGCTCTTTTGTTCTTCTGTTTTTTTCTTATAGTTTAAGGTGTGTGTTAATATATGTGTGAGGGTTCAATCTGAATTCCTTTTTTTTCTTTTCTTTTTTTCCAGTCTTCCTGTTTTTCTTCTCCATTCATTTTGTGCCAGGTGTGTGTGTGTGTGTGTGTGTGTGTGTGTGTGTGTGTGTGTGTGTTCAATTTTCTTGGTTTTCTGTTGTTATTGTTGTTTGCCTTGTTCCACTTTGTTGTTATTCCAGTTTGTTCTGGGGACTGTGTGCATATGTGTGTGTGTTCAATTGTTTTTTGCATTGGTTTCTGCATTGCATTGTCATATAGAGTGGTAGTGGAGAGTGGGTCACAGGGAACATATACCACAATCAGTGAACATTGCAATTTGCAAGTAGCTTCTGAATCCTAGAGCTCTATCCCCTACTTCATTTGACTATTAAAAACTGCAAGAGACAGCAAACGGTCCCACCTGCCGTACTATTATAAAATAGAACAAATCCAGAGCCTGGATCAGGGAAGAATAGAGGGCTGAGCAAAAATCAGATGGGAAAGCATCTCCCAATGACACTGAATAATAGAACTAAAGAGAAAAACAAGAGATCTGTCACAAATGAAGAAAAACCAAAGGAAGACTATAGGCAATTTCAAGTAAAACAAAGAGAAAATGCCTGAAAAAATCAGACCTTGGTGCCCAAACAATGGAAGTCACCTACAACTGGCCCCAGAATATGAGAGGGATTAGGGAATGGATGGAAAGAGTGAATAAGACTCAAGAAAGACAAGATGTAACAATGAAAGAACTTGTAACAGAGATTTTGGCAATAAAAAATGTCATCCAGGAAATAAATAACAGGATGACAAGCATGGAAATTAGAATTGATCTAGCTGAAGGAAGAATCTCATACTTGAAGACCAGAACATGGAATTAACCCAACCTGTAAAAAAACATAGAAAGAGGACTCAGAAAGAAAGAAAAAAGTCTACAGGCAATGTGCGATTATATCAAGAGGCTGAACCTATGCCTGATTGGTATCCCAGAAGAAGAAAATGAAATAGAGAACAACTTGGACAAGTATTCCAGGAGGTAATCCAAGAAACTTTCCCCATCTCACAAGAGATGTGACCAGCAAAGAACAAGGGATACAGAGAACCCCTACAAGACATCAAATGAGAAGATCAACCCCTAGACACATAGTAATTTGCCTAAACAAAGTAGGCACAAAAGAAAAATTCCTAAAGGCAGCAAGAGAGAAAGGTCAGACTACTTATAGGGGAAAAGCAATCAGAATAGCAGCAACCCTGTCCACAGAAATACTGGGACAGAGAAGAAGGGACTGGAGTTCAATATTCAAAGTCCTCAAAGATAAGTAATTTCAACCAAGAATTTCCTGCCCAGCCAAGCTCAGCTTCATCAGAGATGGAGAATTAAAATCCTTCCCAGATATCCAATCCCTAAGAGATTATGCAACTTCCAGACCAGTTCTACAGGAGACATTTAAAAAGGTATTAAGCACAGAAGAAAGAAAAAAAAGAATGACCACACACTTCCCAAGAGAACAGCAGAGCACAGAATCAACAGAGAATACAATGGAATAAGAAATTTGAAAACACACACATACATCAATCCCAAAGTCAAAAGAAAACAAAGAAAAAACTTTATAAGAATATCATGAGCTGGGCTCGGTGGCTCAGCCTGTAATCCTGCGCCTTTAGGAAACTGAGGTGAGTGGATTGCCTGAGCCTGCGGGTTCGAGACCCACCTGGGCAGTGAGACCTCATCTCTACAATAAATCAAAAAATCAACTGGACGTGGTAGCACATGCCTGTAATTCCGGCTACTTGGAAGGCTGAGACAGAAGGATCACCAGAGCCCAGCAGGTCAGGCTGTGGTGCCTGGGAGCTGCCACTGCACTCCAGTCTGGGTGACAGAGTGAGACTCCAACTCAAAAAAAAAAAAAAAAGGACATCATGATAGGTATAGACAATCACATTTCAATAATCAGTTTTGATGTGAATGGACTAAATGCACCACTGAAAAGACACAATGGCAAACTGAATAAGAAACCCGTACCCAATTATTTGCTGCATCCAGGAAACTCATCTCAACACAAGGGATGGACACAGACTCAAAGTTAAAGGGTGGAAAATGAGTTTCCAGGCAAATTCATCACAAAAGAAGGCAGGAGCCGCGATTTTAGTATCAGACAAAACAACCTTTAAACTACCAAAAATTTTAAAAGATACAAAAAGACACTATATAATGAAAGGTTCAGTTCATCAACAAGAAATATCTACCCTAAACATATATGCACCCAACAGAGGAGCTCCAGCATTTATAAAGCAACTACTAAGGAAACTGAAAAAATATATTGACTCTAACACTATTATAGCAGGGGACTTGAATCCCTCACTAAGTGTCCTAGATAGATCATCAAGGCAAAAAATCAGCAAGGTGATCCAGAACCTAAACTTGACACTCGACCAAATGGATTTAATAGATACCTACAGATTATTCCAGCCAACAACCACAGAATATACATTCTGCTCATCACCACATGGAATGTATTACAAGATTGATCACATCCTTGGCCACAAATCAAACACAAACAGATTCCATAAGGTTGAAATATTGCCATGCACCTTCTCAGACCACAGTGGAATAAAACTAAATATCAGCACCAACAAAATTTCCCCAAAGCCCACAAAGACATGGACACTAAACAGCATGATGCTGAACAACTACTGGGTCAACATTGAAATCAAAGAAGAAATTAAAAGATTCCTGGAAACAAATAAAAATGAAGAAACATCTTACCAAAACCTGTGGGATGCCTTGAAAGTAGTTCTAAGAGGGGAATGTATATCTCTATGAGCACACATCAGAAAAATGGAAAGATCACAAGTTGAGAGCCTAACAAATCACCTAAGGGAGCTGGAAAGAGAAGACCACAAAAACCCCAACTTTGGCAGAGCAATCCTTATCGCCAAAGTAAGAGCACAAATACGAGACATAGAAGACAAAAATATCATAGAAAACATAAAGTAAACAAAAAGCTGACTCTTTGGAAGAATTAATAAGATTGATGGACCCCTAGACAGAATGACCAAGAAAAAGAGAGAAAAAGCCAAAATAAATACAATCAGAAATACAAAAGATCAAATCACAACTGACCCTGAAGAAATACAAAATATTATCAGAGATTACTATGTACACCTATATGGAAACAAACTTGATAACCTAAATGAAATGGAGGACTTTCTAACATCACACAACATCCCTAGATTGAAACAAGAAGACATTGAAACACTGAATAGACCAATAACAATCCAGGAAATTGACTCTGTCGTACAAAAATACCCACGAAAAAAGGCCTGTACCGGATGGCTTTCCTGCAGAATTCTACAAAACGTCCAGTTTTGATGGTCAGCATGATTGGTTCCAGGTTTTTGCTATTGTGAATAGGGCTGCAACAAACATACATGTGCAGTCTTTTTTGTAGAATGATTTAAGTTCCTCTGGGTATATTCCCAATAGGGGGATTCCTGGGTCATATGGAAGGTCAATTTCTAGTTCTTTCTGAAATCGCCATACTGTCTTCCAAAGAGGTTGCACTCACTACTTCGTGCTCCCATCAGCAGTGTAGAAGCATTCCTTTTTCTCTGTATTCTCACCAGCATCTGTTGTTTGTTTTATTAATGATGACTGTTATTACTGGAGTTAGGTAGTATCTCAATAAGTTTTGGTTTGAATTTCTCTGATGATTAGTGAGGCTGAGCACTCTTTCATGTGTCTGTTGGCTACCCATGTATCTTCTCTTGAGAAGTGTCTAGTCAAATCTTTCGCCCCTGTTTTTAATGGGGTTTTTTGGTTTTTTCCTTTCAGCACGTTTGAGTTCCTTGTAGATGCTGGATGTTAGGGCTTTGTCAGATATACAACTGGCAAATATTTTTTTTCCCCAGTCTGTGGGCTGTCTCCTGACTCTCTTGATCATTTCTTTGGCTTTGCAGAAGCTTTTCAGTTTGATGAGGTCCTACTTGTCTATCTTATCTCTTATGACATGAGTACTTGGGGTTTTGATCAGGAATTGGTTGCCAGTTCCAATTTCCATAAGGGTGTGTCCTGCATTTTCTATGATTCTTATAGTTTTAGGTTTTATGCTAAGGTCTTTGATTCATTTAGAGTTAATTTTTACGTACGATGATAGGAAGGGATCCTGTTTCAATTTTCTGCATGTGATCAGCCAGTTTTCCCAGTACCATTTACTGAATAGGTTCTCCTCTTCCAAGGGTTGTTGGTGGAGGCTTTGTCAAAGTTGAGTTGGTTGAGAAATTGAGACTTTTCTCCAGAATCTCTATCCTGTTCCATTGGTCTATATGCCTCTTCTTGTACCAATACAAGACTGTTTTGACTACTATAGCCTTATAGTACAGTTTGAAGTCTGGAAGTGTGATACCTCCTGCTTTGTTTCTTTTGTTGAGGACAGTTTTGACTATTTTTGGTTAGCTGTGTTTCTTTATTGTCATTTCCAGGTCTGAGAAGAATGATATTGGTAACTTAATGGGTATTGCATTGATTGCCTTTGGTAGGATGGACATTTTAACAATGTTGATTCTTCCTATCCATGAGCATGGAATTTTTTTCCATTTGTTTGTGTCTTCTGGGATTTCTTTGAGCAGTGTTTTGTAGTTCTCCTTGTAAAAGTCTTTCATTTCTCTGGTTAGGAAGATGCCAAGGTATTTCATTTTTTTGTGGCTATTGTGAATGGAATTGTGCTTTTAATTTGGGTCTCTGCCTGCTTGTTGTTGGTGTATACAAATGCAACTGTCTTTTTCACATTTATTTTATACTCTGAGATTTTTCCAAAGTCTTTTATCAAAGCAATCAGGTTTTTGACTGATTCTCTTGAATTTTCAAGGTATAGAATCATATCGTCAGCAAAGAGGGATAACTTGACTTCCTCTTTTCCTATTTGGATACTCCTGATTTTCTTCTCTTGTTTAATTACCCTAGCTAGTACTTCCAACACAATGTTGAACAAGAATGGTGAGTGGGGGCAGCCTTGTCTTGTTCCAGTCAGGGGAAATTTTTCCAGTTTCTCTCCATTTAGCAATATGTTCGCTGTGGGTTTATCATAGATGACACTTACTATTTTGAGGTATGTTCCTCTATACCTATGTGCTTGAGGGTTTTTATCAAGAAGGGTTACTGGATTCTATCCAAAGTTTTTTCTGTATCTAATTATATAATCGTGTGGTTCTTATTTTTGCATCTGTTGATGTATTTAATTACATTTATGGACTTGCAGATGTTGAACCAGCCCTGCATCCTGGGGATGAAGCCTACTTGGCCATGGTGGATGATTTTTTGGATGTGTTTTTTAATACAATTTGCTAGAATCTTGTTGAGAATTCTGCATCTATGTTCATCAGGGATATTGGCCTGTAGTTCTCTTTTTTTGCTGAATCTTTATTCGGTTTGGGTTATCAGTGTTACGTTAGTTTCATAAAATGATTTGGGGAGAATTTCATCTTTCTCAATTTCCTGGAATACTTTCAATCGGATTGGAATTGGAATCAGCTCCGCCTTGTATGTTTTGCAGAATTTCCCTGGAAAACTGTTGGGTCCAGGGCTTTTTTTAATATGTAGTTTTCTTATAGCAGAGTCAATTTTCTGGGTTGCTATTGGTCTATTTAGTGTCTCAATGACTTGTTTCAACCTTGGAAGGTTGTATGATGTCAGAAAGTCCTCCATTTCATTTAGATTATCAAGTTTGTATATAGATGTGCATAGTAATCTCTGATAATCTTTTGTATTTCTTTGGGGTCAGTTGTTATTTGATTGTATTTCTGATTGTGTTTATTTGGGCTTTGTCTCTCTTTTTCTTGATCATTCTGGCCAGGGGGTCCATCAATCTTATTTATTCTTTCAAAGAACCAGCTTTTTGTTTTATTGATTTTTTTCCTATGAAATTTTTGTCTTCTATGTCCCATATTTGGGCTTTTACTTTGGTGATCTGGATTCTTCTGTTAAAGTTAGGGTTTTGGTAGTCTTGTCTTTCCTGCTCACTTAGGTGATTTGTTAGGCTGTTAACTTGTGATCTTTCCATTTTCTTGATGTATGCTAGTAGAGATATAAATTCCCTGCTTAGAACTGTTTTCTTGGCATCCCAGAGGTTTTGGTAAGATGTTTCTTCATTTCTATTTGTTTCCAACAATCTTTAAATTTCTGTTTTGATTTCTGTGCTCACCCAGTAGTTGTTCAGCATCATGCTGTTTAGTGTCCTTGTCTTTGTGGGTTTTGGGAGAGTTTTGTTGGTGTTGATATTTATTTTAATTTCACTGTGGCCTGAGAAGGTTTATGGCAATATTTTGGTCTTATGAAATTTGTTTGTGCTTGATTTAGGGCCAAGGATGTGATCAATTTTGGAGTATGTTTCATGTGGTGATGAGTAGAATGTATATTCTGTGGTGGTTGGGTGGTGTATTCTGTAGGTATCTATTAAGTCCATTTGATTGAGTGTCAAGTTGAGGTTCCAGATCTCTTTGTTGATTTTTTGACTTGATGATCTACCTAGGGTTGTTAGTGTTGGTGTTTAAGTCCCCAACTATAATAGTGTAAGAGCCAACTTCTTTTTTTTTTTTTTGAGTTGGAGTCTCACTCTGTCACCCAGACTGGAGTGCAGTGGCTGCTCCCGGCCACCGCAGCCTCTACCTGCTGGGCTCCAGTGATCCTTCCACCTCAGCCTTCCCAGTAGCCGGAATTACAGGCATGCACTACCACACCCAGCTGATTTTTTGTTTTATTGTAGAGATGAGGTCTCACTGCCCAGGTGGGTCTCGAATCCGCGGGCTTAGGCAATCCACTCACCTCAGCCTCCCAAAGGCGTGGGATTACAGGCTGAGCCACCGAGCCTGGCTAGAGTCAACTTCTTTTTTGAGTTTACTGGTACCCTGTGTTGGCTTCATATATGAATAAGATGGATATTTTCTGTTGAATTTTTATCACTATGTAGTGTCCTTTCATATCTTTTTTTAAATTTTTGATAGCTTAAAAGTTTTTTGTCTAATATTAATATCGCAACTACTGCCTTTTTGTGATCCATTCACCTGGAAACATGTTTTCCATCCTCTTACCCTGAGTCTGTCTGCATCCTTTGTAGTGAGATGAGTTTCCTAGATGCAACAAGTTATTGGGTCATGGTTTTTTATCCCGTTTGCCATTCTGTGTCTTTTCAGTGGTTCATTTAGTCTATTCATTTCAAGCTGATAATTGAAATGTGATTGTTTATCCCCATCATGAGGTTCTTATAAAGTTTTTTCTTTGTTTTCTTCTAGCTTTTGAGTTAATGAATGTGTATGTTTTCAAGTTTGCAGTCGCATTGTATTCTCTGTTGATTCTGTGTTCTGCTGTTCTCTTGGGAAGTATGCGGTCATTTTTTTTTTCCTTTCTTCTGTGCTTAATACATTTTTAAGTGTCTCCTGTAAAGCTGGTTTGGAAGCTGCATAATCTTTTAGGAATTGGATGTCTGGGAAGGATTTCAATTCTCCATCATTGATGAAGCTAAGCTTACGTGGGTAGTAAATTCTTGGTTGAAATTATTTATCTTTGAGGACTTTGAATATTGGACTCCAGTCCCTTCTAGCTTGTAGTGTTTCTGCTGCTTTTGTGATTTATTTATTTTCCCCAGTAGGTAGTCTGAACTTTCTCTCTTGCTACCTTTAGGTTTTTTTCTTTTGTGTCTACTTTGTGTAGGTAAATTGTTTTGTGTCTAGGGATTGGTTTTCTCACTTGATTTCTTGCGGGGGTTCTCTGTATGTCTGTGTTTAGATGGTCACATCTCTGGTGAGGTGGGGATAGTTTTCTTGGATACCCTCCTGGAATACTTGCTCCAAGGTGTTTCCCATTTTCCTTTCTTCTTCTGGGATACCAATCAGGGATAGCTTTGGCCTCTTGATATAATCACACATCTCTTAGAGGCTATGTTCTTTATGCATTTTTTTTCTTTTTTTCTTTTAATTTTTTATTTTAAAGATGCGGGGTACAATTCAGGGTTAGGTATACAAATGTTCATTTTGCAGGCACCCTTGTTGATGAGGTGTATCCCCGCCTTCCCCACGCAGATTCCCATTACTGCCAATCCCTCTCCCCTCCTGGCAGTTTCCCACTACTGCCAATCCTTTTCTTATACTATTATGATAAATGTTCAAGGTTGTTTTTTTGAGTGAGAACATGGGATTATGAGTTTTCTTTCTATGTTTTTTAGAGATTGAGTTAATTCCATGTTTTGGTCAAGTTCTGAAATTATTTCTTCTCAATTAATTCTGCTTTCCATGCTTGTCTTCTTGTTACTTATTTCCTTATGAATTTTTTATGACCAAAATCTCTGTTACAAGTTCTTTCAATGAAGCACCCTCTCTTTCTTGAGTCTTATTCACCTTTTCCATCCTTTCTCTAATCCTTGTTGTATTCTGGGGCCAGTTGTTCATGACTTCCATTGTTTGTGCTCTGAGGTCTGATTTTTCAGGCATTTTTTTGTTTGTAACACTGGTAATTACCTGTGCTCTTCCACTTATTTTTCCTCATTTGTGACAGATCTCTTTCTTTTCTGTTTAGTTCCATTATTCAGAGGCAGTGGAGAGGTTTTCACTTCTGATGTTTGCTTTGCCCTCTATTCTTCCCTGATCAGGGCTCTGATTTTATTCTATTTTGAAACAGGGCTGTGAGTGGGAAGCTTTGCTTCTCTTGTAGTTTTGAGTGTCAAATAAGGTGGAGGATGGGGAGCTAGGTTTCAGAAGCTACTTGCAAATCACAATGTTCACTGATTGTGGCATGGGTCTCTGAGACCCACTCCCCACTACAACTTTATATGACAATGCAATGGGTACACGTATGTACCCTCTGTGTCCAAGATACAGTAACAGCAATGAGGAGAACAGAGAAATGTAGAATTAAATAAGATGGACAAAAATTTTTAAAAATAAAAAAGAACAACAAGAGCAGAAACCAAAGCAAAAAACAATTAAGCAATTAAACACATACACACACACACACACACATACACACACACCCCAAAACAAACTGGAATAACAACAAAGGAAAACAAAACAAAAAAACAACAAAAATGACCAGGAAAACCAAACACACACACACATCCCAACCCAAAATGAAAGGAGAAGAAAAAGAGGAAAAAAAAGAAAAGAAAAGAAAGGAATTCAAATTGCACCCTCACATATGTATTCACACACCAAAAAAAAGAAAACTAAAAATGAAGAACAAAAAAGCAAAAGCAAACAAAAAACTGAAAGATGAACACTCAATCCTTCAAGTACACACAGAAAGCAAAAAAAAAAAAAAGAAAGAAAAAAGGAGTGGGAGGAATGTAAATTTAACCCTCACATACACATTATGCACAAAGGAAAATATTTTTAAAAACTTAAAAACAAAAAAAACCTGCCCTCTTGTGGCAGGTTCTGTAATTGTTCCTCAGTTGCCCCTCTGCCTTCTGAAGAGAGTCAGCCTCATTCACAATCTCCCCTGTGTCCCACCATAGGAAGGAGGAGGGGGCAGTGGGAGTTAGTAGGGCTTCAGTTCCCCCCTCCCACTCTAACATGGTCAGGGGGATTCCCTCCAGTGGAGAGGTGCAGAATTGTCTCTTCCCCAGTTACTTGCAGGGCACACCCCAGCCAGATTATAATGGAGTGGAGTCCTCTCATTGTGGCTGACGTCCTTGTTCCACCTGGGTTCGCCCCTCAGTCATTCCCCAACTGTGTGGGTCTGACATTCAGAGCATTCCTGGGGAGGAGGGGTTTGGGTCAGCCCCAGATTCATTGCTGATCTCTTTGAGTGTCTTCCTTGTCCTTTTCTGGCCACACCTTTGTCCCATGGCTGAATCAGGCTAGAGATGGGACACCTGAGACTCAGCACTCATTCTGTCTCTCTGGAGTTTGTGCTTTCAGGAGATTCCCTCTGGGTCATGACCAGCCCCTGAGTAGTTGATCCATTGGTCACAGAGATCAGGTCAGGTCTGTCGCTCTGTTGTAAGCAAACTGGAGCACTTTCCAGCCCAGTTTTCAAGATGGTGGCAGGGTGCCTCTTTTGTCTTCTCCAGTGGGACTCTGCATCTGGGATCCCTCACTGTGTTCCCTCCACAGCCCTTGCTGCTAGTGTCCAGCCAGGTGCTGCAGTGGTGAGGCAGAACCTGGAACTGACAGTCATTCTTGGCAGCTTCTTCCCAAGAAGGGCTTTGTTGATTTTTTTTAAATGATGCTTGGCTTTTGTGCTCTGGGAAGCACTAGAGACTAAGCAGAGCAGCTGCAGCACCAGTCACTTCACCAAGAGAGCCCTAGCCACTTGCTCCCGAGTCCCTACTCAGTCATCCACTCATGCCCACTTACTCACCAACACGTACACAAAATTTATCATACACTCATTCATTCACTCTGGGACTTGCTTAGTCTGACTGGCTCCACTGCCTTCTTCCCCTGAATCCCCCTACTTTATTTGTTCTAAATATTATTGTATTTCAGTAAATATCTTGAGCTTTGTTTTGGAATGCAGTTAAGTTACATAGGAACAGTTTGATCTTCTCAGGTCTTGCTTCCGGGATTTGTTAGGCTGGTCCTAGAGCAGATAGTCTTCAGCCCAGAACTAATTATTCTCCACTACTAAGTAAAGTGACCTTTCTTTTTCCCTGGATGAAAAAAAGTTCGCAAAGGGAAGCATTTTGCCAATATGGAAGAAGTGAGACAAAAAATGGCAGAAGCACTAAAAAGCATCAAAATGAATGAGCCCGAAACTATTTTGAGCAATGGAAAATGCATCTAGATAGATGTATTGCATCAAACTTTGAAGGTGATTGAAGTTTAAACATGTAAGAATACACATGTGCACATTTTAAATAAATAAATTCTGTTTTGTTGGGGTACCCCCTCATATATACAATCAATTTCCAAGCTCAGTGTAGCAAGATCAGGTAGAATGTCTGTTTCAAGTGTTTTAATTTTCTTGGACTATAGTAAGCATTCAAGAAATATTTGGTGAAAGAAATGAAGGAAGAAAAAAGGAAGGAAGGAAGAAAAGAAGGAAGGTAGGAAGGAAGGAAATAACTGTTACCAAGAAGCTGCAAGTCTAGTAGAGAAAGGAGATACATGAACAAGTCATTCTCATACAATCTAGGAGACCATGGAAACCTTCTTGGAAGATGAACTAAGTTTAGAAGGATGAATGTAAGTCAAATAAAGAAAGATAAGAAGTTTGTTCAAGGTAGAGGACTTATCTTGAGTAAGGATGTAATTAAATACAACAGCAGGCTTCCTTGGTGTTGACCACTTATTTTCTTATCCCTTCTTTCCGGTTCTGTCCCTGTAGCTTCTATTCCCTTACCATCCAGTTCTCTCTAGGTTGGGCACAGCCTCTCAGAGAGCTCCCTATCTTAAAGTCTCTCGAACTTCTGCCTCGCCTCCCTCCATTATAGTGTGTATAAGTCAGCTAGAATGTTCCTGGGGTATTTGATGTCATTCTCCTGCTCAGATATTCAATTGCCTCTCATAGCAAAGGCCAAATTTCTTCTGGCAAAGCCCTCTCTTGCCAACCCCCTGCCCCAAAAAATCTTGCGGAACTTCCTTAAGTTCTTGCTACTGTCTTTCTTCAGTTTTTGCTACTGCCTGACTTGGACTCTTTGTTCTAGTCACCTTGCTTCCTGAGTAAGAAAATATGACTTGTTTGCTCCCATCTCTGAACCATCCCCTAAACCAGGAATCCCCTCTCTCCCTCCCCCCTCCATAAACACAGCTCCGGTAAGAGATCAAACTGATGATTGAAATAGAAACCATTAGCTGGGCTCGGTGGCTCAGCCTGTAATCCCGCGCCTTTGGGAGGCTGAGGTGAGTGGATTGCCTGAGCCCGCGGGTTCGAGACCCGCCTGGGCAGCAAGACCTCATCTCTACAATAAATCAAAAAATCAGCCGGGCATGGTAGCACGTGCCTGTAATTCCGGCTACTCAGAAGACTGAGGCGGAAGGATCACTGGAGCCCAGCAGGCGAGGCTGCGGTAGCTGGGAGTGGCCACTGCACTCCAGTCTGGGCGACTGAGTGAGACTCCAAGTCAAAAAAAAAAATAAATAGAGACCATTTTAGTAAGCAAATTGCAAGTTAGCTCCCTGCAGACCTGGAACAGGCAGAAGCAATTTTATGTGGGTTCTTTGGTCTCTAATCAGCAATTCTGGGCCAGCTCTGATCCTGAGATCTCTTGAGGACTCCTGAGAGAGAAAGCTCAGGTAGTCTGTATCTCATGAGGTTAGGTTCAAAGTATTGAGGCTGACCTCCACCCAAAAATCAGGTGATAAAGTTTATTTTTAGTGGTTCCACTGGCTCCATTGTCTTCTTTTATGTTTTCCTTTTTAAAATCCTATACCTCTAATCCAGTACTCACTATCATTTCCTTTCATCCTGGCAAGAAGAGAAGGGAAGCCAATAATCTTATTCACATTACAATGTTAGGGACTGAATCTGCTATGTCTAATGGAAAAATGTTAAGGGGTTGAAAGGGACCTCTGCCACTAACTAACTATATTATCTTGGACAAAGAACATGGCTGTTCTGTGCCTCAGTTTCCTTGTCTATAAAATGAGGATGCTAAGAGTACCTATATTACTGCTGGCTATTATTATTATTATTGTCTGTCAGTACGCTATACAGCAACCTTGCCTAGCAGTTATCCAGCTTATGCTTTAGTGTCTGCAATTAAGAGAGTACTATGCCTTCTAGACCAGTTCATTTATTTTACAATTAAAAAGATGTGTAAGAAAGAAGGGGTGATATTTGCAGGAGAGGAATGGGTCCTTCTCAGATTTCTAGCATAAAGCTTGTCTACCATGGGTTTTGTGAGACTGATTCACTTCTCCTGAGGCCAGTGCTTACCTAATCATAATTGTTGGAGAGTATTTATAGTAATAATAACAACAACAACAATAATAATAATTCATCTACTGAACTCTTACTATGTGCAGGCATTGTGCTAAGTGTTTTAGGTGCATTATTTAAGTTAATCTTTGTGACACCCTGATTATTATTATCTTATTAATTGCTAAAATTTAGATAGTGTCTATTATGAAACAGGCATTTTTCTAAGTGCTTTACTTATATGAATTAATTAAAGCACATGACAACCCTAATAGGTAGACACTATTATCTGCTCACTTTACAGATGTGAAAACTGTGACACTGAGAGGTTAAATAACTTGCTCCAGGTATAACCTGATAAGTGGTGGAACTTGACTCTGAACCTAAACAGTCTGGCTACAGAAAGCACTCCTTAACCATTCTAATCTACACAGTCTCACAGAAAATAACAACTGCCAACATTCTCTTGTATATATGATTCCCACCCCCATACCACTCCCACCTCATGGGGAAACCGCTTTGCTGTTCATTTTACTTTAGCTGTCCGCTTAGGAATCATTCCCACCTTTTTATCTTTGTCAGTGATAAATTGTGTAACATAAGACCAAACTGTTGCTTGCTGTCTTTAAATCTCAGTTTTCTTCTCTGTAAAATAGAAATTATACCCACCTAGCAAAATTGTTATTATTGTCTGCCCCAACCCATACCAACCAACTCAAGTCAGCCTATCCACACACTGCTCAGCTGGCAGCCAATAAAAGCAAATACCAACTCTCAAGGCTCCTTTCATGCAATTACCTCAAACCCACTCACTTTGCTGCTACTCTGGCTCCTCATTCATTCTGGGCTACTTGCCTCCCATCTTTAGCTATGCATTCTGTATCTGTCTTCAAACTGATATCCTAGATTTGATCATCTCAAGTCTTCTCATTTGGATCATCAGTGCTTCCTGGGCAAATGTTTGCACTCTCCCTCTGGTTGTGCCTGTTCTTGGCTGTTGCAACTATCTCCTGCCCAGCCAAGTCCTGGACCTGTCTCTCAATAAGCCAGTCCTGGACCACTGCCATCAGACTAAACTTCTGCTAGTACTTGTTGTGCAGCAACATGACTGCTTTTCCCAGTTTACTACTGCTGAGTTATCTGAGGGAGTTTTCTACATCTAAAATGTACCCTTAGACCAACCATTGCAATGACAATTTTTATCATTGTCACTTTCTGCATTACTAAATACTATTTTGACCCCTGTAGATTCCAAGCACTTGAGAGACAATTCAGATAGGAGATTCCATCCAGCTTTCATCCCAATAAAAATAAACACTACTACTTATTAGACATTTACTATACTCCAGGCACAGTGCTAAATAGTTTACATGCATTCCTTCACTAAAATTGTCCGACAATCTTATATGATAATATTATTATTCCCATTTTCCGACTGTGGAAACTAAGGCACAGTAAGGTTGAGTGAATTATCTAAGATTGTACAGCCATCATGTGGCACATCTGGGATCTGCATTCAAGTTGGTATGCTTTTAAATGCCACACTTTTAACCTCTGAACACTACTGACTCCCAACTTACATCATGTTTGCCCTACTAAGTGCTTGAAAACCTTGCTGGACCTATTTATAGTTCAAGAAATTGTGAAACTCTTTGTCTTCTCTTTCCTATTAGTCCTGCCCACACAGTGGTTAGGTGGCTTCTGGCACCCTTGGTTAAGCCCATTCTGATCATGTTTTTCCCTATGAACTATGCCAACTGGAGGTTGGAAGAAGATCAGGTGCTAAAACCCCCAGCTCTACCATAGCCAGTTGCAGGAGTTGGTATAAGAGGAAGGTTGTGGATTCATGGAATACTGGTGAGAACACACAGCCTACCTCAAGAATGCTCCCTATCAAGTCACAACTTCTCACAGGGCAAATCTGAGAAGTACTGGCCTGTGCCATTGTACTGGGCCAATATACACACACTACGGGGCAGGCAGCCAAAGAAAATGAGTACTGGCTCTCAGGACCTCATTTGAGACAACTGTCTTGAATCCTCTCACTTCACTCCTACCCTTGCTCTTCACTTCCTTCTCTGTTCCTTTGCATAACTGGTTCCAGATTTTCTTGGAATTGTCTCTTATTTGTGGCCTCGCACTCACCTCTTAAGCTTGCCACAGTCAGCTTTTGAACCTCTCATTTCTCTCTAAGAACAGGTTGGCCTTCATCTCCTGGCTCTTCCTGCTACTTAAAGTTCTAGATCACTACCCAATTTAAATTCCTGCTCCCCAAAACTCAACCCTGGAAATGGCTTGCCTGTCCAGTGTTTCAGTTCTCAAGGAGATGGAGGGTTGGGAGAACAGAGAGGGAGACCAAAAAGTGAAGAGAAGTCAATGAGAAATATGCCTAGCCAGTTTCCCTACCCAGTGTAAACTTCATGGTATATTGAACCCTAATCCTCCTTCACTATTTAGAAACTTTCTGTAGTCCACCCATTTATCCCACAAAATAAGCATGACCCAGGGAGCTGAGAATACACACACCTATACCATTGTCTCAATTATAAATTAGAACACATGAATTGATGCTATAAATGTGCTTATGGCAACAATTCAATGAAATATTTGAATTCATAACTTATCTGGAAAATCTTTGATCTACCATTACCATGCTTACATAGCATAATGGAAGGCTGCCACATATGACTGTGTGTTCAAAAAATGCCCATTAGCCTGACATATCAACTATACCATGCCACATCATGCTCATTCTTTGTTCTCTGGCCATACTTGCCTTCAGTTCTTCATATCTCCCTACTCCTTCCTACTACAAGACACAAACTATTTCCTTTTTTGGCAAGCTATTTCTCTCCTCTTGAGAAGTAACTCCCTGCCTTTCTCCAAATCTTACCTCCATCATCACCTCTTTAAGGGAGTTTTCCATGCTTGGCTCACTCATAGTACCATGATCCTGTTCATCTAGATCCATGGTAGCACTTGCTAAAATTGCAATTTTGCAATTATTTGTGTGATAATGTCTGCTTCCACCATTAGAATGAAGCTTCCATGAGAACGAGGACTATGTGTTATTATTTACTGCTGTCTTCTCAGCACTTTGCATGGTCTATACCAAGTGGATTTTTGTTTGTTTGTTTGTTTAATGGTGTAGTGAATGAGTGGCCTGAAATGGCCACCAACTAAGTTTTCCACAGATCTTTAGCTTAATGCATGAACCTACATTGGAAGATAAGGGGGGTCCTGGGGTACAGCTTGGTTGCTTCCCTTCTATGAGCAAGTTGGTACTTAGGATTTTAACAGATATATAATGTAGGAACTTTGTCAAGAGTAACACAGGTTATGTATCTTTCCAGAGTAGAGTAATTGTGATAGCTGGGACACAAAGAGATAAGCAGTATGCCCAAGCCCACTTAGCTAACAGATAACTGAGCTAGGACTCAAACCTTGGCAGTCTGTCTCCAGTTAATTAACTTTCATGAACCTTAGTAGTTTTCCCATTAGTAAAATGGGAGCAATGGTGCCAGCTTGTAGAGTCATTATAATAATTAAATGAGATGATATATTGAAACCACTTGCACATATGAAGTATTCACTGTCTGTTACCTATTAGTAATAGTTTCTCTGAAGATGAAGGAAAGCCAGAGAACGTCTTCACCTGGACTAAATAAAATTTGAAAAAATATGGCTGCACACAACTTTCCTACAGATCTTTCTTTTCCTTTTTGAAAAGAGATTGGGAATGCTGCACCGGGCAGCTGGAGAGTTGACAGGCTAGTGGGCTGGGAGCAGCAGGGGTGGTGCCCAGCCCGCAGGAGGGAGGAGAAAGGATGAAGGACACTGCCAGAGGGAAAGGGAAAAAGGAAGCCCAAGGGCCTCATTAGCCAGCCAGTTGGCCGAGACCAACAACCCCACATCAAGAATCAACACTCAGGATTTCCAGCAAGATGGTGACAGGACAGGTAGGACTGTGAGAGTTTCCGCAAAAGCAAGTGTCCATAAAGACTCTCTGCGTAAGTGGGCGTGTGCCAGTGGGTGACTGAAAATCTGTCTGAGAGGAGACTTGGGTTTATGCACCTGGGGATCTCCTCTGGAGGTTACTGCAACTCTCCTTGTCCTGAGATTAGAGCCGCCAGAGCACAGAATTGTCTGCTGTTCTCAGGGCTCCCTTGAGAAAAGGTTGCAGAATACAGCTAATCCTTACCACCTGGCACCCGGCCCACACCATCACCTGTGAAAGCAGAGCAGCATGAGCCCTGGATCCATGAAGAGAGCAGGTCAGGGAAAGTTGGAGAGGAGCCTCATCACTGGTGAGAAGAAAACACCAAACAGAGCCATTTTCTCTGTCTCAGGACCAGGCAGAGGCCTGCATTGTCCCGCCCAGCTCCACCCAGCCTCCAATCTGGAACCTAGAGTTTATCACAACAAACTCAGAGAGACAGATGCCATGCCCGCATGCTGGAACAGGCACAGGCATGTCAGATCAGAGTGGGAGACTTGACAATAGTAGTCCCTGGGGCATCTGACCCATGCTGAGAGCAATTCTATCAGCCTGTGCTGAGAGCAGAGAGAAGGGGCTGGAGACTAGAGCTGAAAGGAAGTTGAAGTTACAGAAACAGCCTCAGAGCAAGTTTTGGTTTTTTTGTTTGTTTTTTGTTTTAATTTATTTTTCTTTTCCTCTTCACTCTTTCTGTTTTTGATTGTTTTCGTTCTTGCTTTGTTTCTGTTATTTTATTGGGTTTTTTAGACTTTCTGTTCTTGTATGGGCATTTTTGAGGGAAAGCACATCAATGGGGTGGTTTTGTCAGTTTGTGTGTTTGTATGGTTGTCTGTATGTCTTTTTAAAAATCTTTTCTGTCTTTGTTTGTGTTTCTTTTCAATTGTTAGTGGGTACATCTGTCTGTTTTACCTTTTCTTCTTCTCTCTCTACCTTCCTCTTATCCCCCTCCTTCCTTTTCCCATTCTTTTCCTTTTTCTTACCTCATTTTGCTTTCAGGGGGCAAACTTATACCCCCACTGCCTGGACAGATTGTAAGGCAGTGGGAAGTGGGTTCCAGGGGGCCCACACACCTGTCAGCAGATACTAGGATCTGCAGATAGTTTCTGAATCACAGCTCCCTCCTCAATGACATCTCAAAACCACAAAAAGTGCAGCCCCCCACCCACAGTCCAGCTTCAGAAATGAACAAAGCCAGAGGATCCACATAAGGAAGAATAGGAGATTGAACAAACAGAAGTAAAAGCTACCCCACCATCCCTGAACAACAGAATTAAAGAAGAGGTAAAAAAGGGGGGAGAGAAATCTACACAAATGAAAAAAAACCAAAGGAAGAATATAGGTCTCACACAGATCCCTAGGAGATCAGATACTGAGAATACAGACTTTGGAATGCAAACAATGAAGAGCCCCAGAATGACTGGTGTCAAACCACAAACCCAGATATCAAGACATTATTAGAGAGAATAAATAGAATCAAGGAGAGACAAGAGGAAAGAATGAAGGGGTTGATAACTGAGATAATAACAATAAATAATACAGTGTATGAAATAGATAACACACTGATAAGCATAGAAAGCAGACTTAGCCAAGTAGAAGAAAGAATCTCAGAGCTTGAGGACCAAAATATAGAACTAACTCAAACTGTTAAAAGCATAGAAAAGAAGCTCAAAAAGACAGAACAAAACCTTCAAGAGATGAATGATTACTTCAAGAGGCAAAACCTGAGATTAATTGGAATTCCTGAAGCAGATAGAGGGACAGAGGCTACCCTGGAACAAACATTCCATTAAATTATCCAAGAAAACTTCCCTCATCTCATCAGTGACATGACCATTCAAACACAAGAGATTCAGAGAACCCCTGAAATACGAAAAATGAGAAGATCAACTACTAGACACATAGTAATTTGCCTACACAAAGCAGGTATAAAAGAAAAAAATTTTAAATGCAGCAAGAGAAAAAATCAGATTACCTACTGGGGAAGAATAATTAGAATAGCAACAGAGTATAGCAAGCAGAAACACTTCAGGCTAGGAGAGCTTGGAACCCAATCTTCCAAGTTCTCAGAGATAAACAAGTTCAACCAAGAATTACCTACCCAGCTAAGCTAAGCTTCATCAGTGATGGAAAATTAAAACCTTTCCCATACATTCAATCCCTAAAAGCTTACACTGCCTCCAGACCAGTTTCTACAAGAAACTTTCTTAAGTATTAAACACAGAAGAAAGGAAAAAGAGAATGACAAAGTCCTTCCCAAGAATGAAGGAAAAGGTTGAAAACACACATGATTCAACCCAAAAATCAAAGGAAAGACAACAAACAAACAGCAGCAGCAACAACCAGCTTTACAAGAACCTCAACGCAGGGATAAACTCTCACTTCTCAATAATTAACCTGAATGTGAATGAACCAAATGCACCACTGAAAAGACACAAAATGGCAAAATGGATAAAATATCATTAGGCAACAATATATTGTCTCCAAGAGACTCATCTCACCAGAAAGGACATTCACAGATTCAAAGAAAGAGGATGGAAAACAAAATTTCAGGAGAATGGAAAACAAAAGGAATCAGGAGTTATGATCTTAATATCAGACAAAATACCCTTTAAGCTATCAAAAATTTAAAAAGTTATGGAAGGTCACTACATAGTAATAAAAGTTTCAATTCATCAACAAAAACTATCGATGCTAAACATACATTGCACCAAACACAGGAGCACTAACTTTCATAAAGCAACTTCTAGGTAAACTTTAAAAGATATTGACACTAACACTATCACAGCTGGGGACTTAAATACCCCAGTCACAACCCTAGACAGATCATCAAGACAAAAAATCAACAATGAGATCCACAACCTCAATGTGATGCTTGACCAAATGGACTTAATTGGTATCTCCAGAAAACTCCACCCAACAACCACGGAATGTACATTCTCCTCATCATCACATGGAATGCACACTAAGATAGACCACATTCTCAGCCATAAATCAAGCATAAACAAATTTCACAAAGTTAAAATACTGCCATGTACCTTCTCAGACCACAGTGAAATAAAAATAAATATCCGCCTTTGGGAGGCTGAGGTGAGTGGATTGCCTGAGCCCGCGGGTTCGAGACCCGCCTGGGCAGCAAGACCTCATCTCTACAATAAATCAAAAAATCAGCCGGGTGTGGGAGCGCATGCCTGTAATTCCGGCTACTTGGAAGGCTGAGGCGGAAGGATCGCCAGAGCCCAGCAGGTCGAGGCTGCGGTGGCTGGGAGCGGCCACTGCACTCCAGTCTGGGTGACAGAGTGAGACTCCAACTCAAAAAAATAAATAAATAAATAAATATCAACAGCAACAAAATTCCCCCCAAACCCACAAAGACATGGGCACTAAACAGCATGATGCTAAATAACTCCTGGGTCAACATGGATATCAAAACAGAGATGAAAAGATACCTGGAAACAAATGAAAATGAAGAAAAATCTTACCAAAACCTCTGGGATACCATTAAAACAGGGGGAATTCATATCTGTACAAACACACGTGAAGAAAATGGAAAGATCACAAGTTAACGGTCTAACAAATCACCTAAGGGAGCTGGAAAAGTAAGACCACCAAAACCCTAACTTCAGCAGAAATATCCAGATCACCAAAATGAAAGCCCAAATTTGAGACATAGGAGACAAAAAGGTAATACAAAAAAATCAATTCAACAAAAAACTGGTTCTTTGAAAGGATAAACAAGATTGATGGACCCCTAGCTAGACTGACCAAGAAAAAGAGAGAAAAAGACCAAATCAACACAATCAGAAATGTAAAATATGAAGTTACAACTGAACCCGAAGAAATACAAAAGATTATCAGAGACTAGTACGTACACTTGTATGGAAACAAACTTGAAAGCCTAAAGGAAATGGAGAACTTTCTTACATCACACGGGCTCCCCAGGTTGAAACAGAAAAAATTGAGACCCTAAATAGACCAATAGCAATCCAGGAATTTGACTATGTCATAAGAAAACTACCAACAAAAAAAGCTCTAGACCAGATGGCTTTCCAGCAGAATTCTACAAAACATACAAGGAGGAACTGATACCAACCTATTGAAAGTATTCCAGGTAATTGTGAACAATGAAACTCTCCCCATTTCATTTTATGAAGCTAGCATCACAGTGATACCCACACTAGGTAGAGAGCCTACAAAGAAAAAGAATGACAGGCCAATATACTTGATAAGCATAGGTACAAAAATTCTCAACAAGAGCCTAGCAAACTGGATCCAACAACACAGTTCAAAAATCATCCACCACGAACAAGTAGGCTTCATCCCTGGGATGCAGGGTTGGTTCAACATTCACAAAACCATAAACATAATTAAATACATCGACAGATGTAAAAGCAAAAACATGATTATATCATTAGATGCAGAAAAAGCGTTTGATAAAATCCAGCACCCCTTCGTGATAAAACCCCTCAAACACCTAAGCATAAATGGAACATACCTCAAAATAGGAAGAGCCATCTATGAGACCTACAGCCAGCATGATGCTAAACAGACAGAAATTGAAGCCATTGTCCATGAAAACTTGAACAAGACAAGGATGCCCACTCTCAAAACTCCTGTTCAACATAGTTTTGGATGTCCTAGCTACAGCAATCAGACAAGAGAAGGAGATCAATGGTATACAAATAGGAAAAGAGGAAGTCAAGTTATCCCTCTTTGCAGACGACATGATGAAAACCCAAGAGAATCTGTCGAATACCTCCTTGCACTGATAAAAGACTTTGGCCAAGTCTCAGGGTATAAAATCAATGTGCAAAAGACAATCTCATTTCTATACATCAACAATAAACAAACAGAATCCCAAATAAAAAGCATAATCCCATTCACAATAGCCACACACACACAAAAAATCAAATATCTTGGCATCTTCCTAACCAGAGAAATCAAAGAACTTTACAATGAAAACTACAAAACACTGTTCAAAGAAATCAAAGATAACACAAAGAAATGGAAAAATATTTCATGCTCATGGATTGAAAGAATCAACATTATTAAGATGTCCATCCTACCCATGGCAGTCTACAGATTTAACACAATACCCATTAAACTACCAGCAGCATTCCGCTCATACCTGGAAATGACAAGAAAGGATTCATATGGAAACTCAAGCAACTCATCTTCAACAAAGCCTCCACCACCAACCACTGGGGAGAGGAGAACCTACTCAGTAAATAGTGCTGGGAAAACTGACTGACTACATGCAGAAGATTAAAACAAGACCCCCACCTAACCCCATACACAAAAGTCAACCCTAAATGGATCAAAGACCTAAACATAAAACCTCAAACAATGAGAACCTTAGAAAATGAAGGAGACATGCTTATGGAAATTGGAGCTGGCAACCAATTCCTAATCAAAATCCCAAGTGCCCATGCCATAAGAGAAAAGATAGAGAAGTAGAACCTCATCAAATCAAAAAGCCAAAGAAACCATCATGGGAGCAAGGAGACAGCCCACAGGATGGGAAAAGATATTTGCCACATGTATGTCTGACAAGGCCTAACATCTGGGATCTACGAGGAACTCAAATGTGCCAAAAAGAAAAAAACCAAACAGCCCCATTACAAAGTGGGCAAAAGATATGAATAGACACTTCCCAAAAGAAGACATATGAGAAGCCAACAGATAAATGAAAAAAATGCTCAGCTTCACTAGTCATCAAAGACATGCAAATTAAAACTACACTGAGATACCATCTAACTCCAGTCAGGACGGCCATCATCAGTAACTCAAAAAACAAGAGATGCTAAAGAGGATATGGGGAAAAGGGAACACTTTACACTGTTGGCAGAAATGTAAACTAATACAACCTCTTTGGAAAGCAGTTTGGCAATTCCTAAAAGATCTAAAATTCCACCTTCCATATGACCTCACAATCCCCCTACTGGGAAAATACCTGGAGAAACTCAAATCACTCTATGAAAAAGATACCCACACACATATGTTTATTGCAGAATTGTTCACAATAGCAAAAACATGGAACCAACCATGATGCCCATCCAAAGAGGACTGGATTTAAAAAATGTGATACATACACATGATGGAATATTGCACAGCCATAAAGATGGACAAAATTATGAACTTCACAGCAACTTGGATGGACTGAGTCTATAATACTGAGGGATCTATCACAGAAACAAAGAACTGAGTATCACATGTTGTCACTCATAAGCAGACCTTGAACAGTTATTACAATACTAAAAAAAAAAGGATCGGCAGTAGTGGGAAACTGCCAGGGGAGGTCTAGGGGGACTCACCTCATCAACAAGGGTATCTGCATAATGAACATTTGTATATCTAACTCTGAATTGTACCTCATCCCACATCATTAAAATTAAAAATAAAAAAAAGAGAGGTGGGGAAAGAGGAAACATAGAGACATGGGCCTAGAAGAGTACTGGCTGAGAGCCTCATTGAGGTTATGTTCATCCCTGTCCCAACTTTTCTGGAAAAAAACAGAAGGCCTAGTTATGTAGCTTTAAAATACACACACACACACACACACACACACACACACACACACACACACACACACACCACTGTTTAAATACTCTCTATTTTAGCATTTCCCATTCATCAATTGGTATCTGTGTCTGTTGATGAGTATTTCCCTAGACCTCACAGATCAAGAGACCCAGGACTCCAGGGAGTGTATACTTTCCTCTGAAGCCAAATACTTGATTGCTGTTTGCTGGGAATTGTCAGGAGAGCTGGATGAGAGGGAACAGTTTTTCTGATGGTGTAAACCCAGGCAGCTCCCCATTCCCTGCTGAGTTTGTTTAGCTATGCCTCAGCTACCTGTATACCTAAGGTTCTTAGAAGACAAGGACCAACCGAATAGGTCCCGTGGACGTCTAAGGGGCAGAGCACAGCAGGAGAAATGATTCTTGGGAGATTGCTAGGCCAACTTGGCAGATTGGAAACTTGGGAGATCTCTAGGGTACGTGTCCAAACCAAATTTGTGAAATACTGGCTCATCCTCAGGTTCTCTGCTAGGGTCTTTGGAGAAAGCCCTAAATGCAAGCCAGTCAAGTTGAACATTACACTATATCACAAGACAGGAAAAAAGGGAAGAGGGACAGAAACCAGGAACATAATTAAGGTTTGGCTAGCAACATCTTGGAAACAGTATCATTAAAAGTAAAGTAAGCTTCTATAAATTACTGAATGCAGGTTTTTAAAATTTGTTTTAAAGAAAAAAGTGAATGTGCAAAAGAAGTCATTGTACTACTTAGCATTTCAAAAAATGAAAAAGATACGTGTATTCAAAGGGAAATGTGCCATGAAAATGCATAAGAGATGAGATGCTGCAGGATCTTAATCATAAACATATGCAAAGTATTATCATAATTCCCATTGTTACAACTCTATATGAAATTCCTAGTTCATGGGGAAGGGAGAATTTTGCCTGTGATGAGGAACCATAATACTACTTCCCTATTCCTGCTTATTATGAGTGGTCCAATTTTAGAATTGTTATATGCAAAACTGTCAAACAAATGGAATTTCCATTCTCTTCATTGTAGCCAGAAGAATAAAAGTTATTCTCTTAAAAAAAAACAAAACAAAGAAAACAAAACAGAGTTAGAATGCTTAAGCTGTTCTCACCTTCCTCCTCATCCTACAACAGAAGCTCAATAAGTCAGTTTATCTCTCTGGATCTCAAACACTCCATTGCTCATTTAAGGGTTAATGGATGGTACAGATGGTGCTTGCCTTTGTTGAAATGGAATTCTTTCCTTACACATATCATGGCTAGAGCCCAGATACAATGTGATTTTTGAAGTCCTGAAGATCAGTACAGATCTATGTTTCATCCCTCTCTCCAAGAAATGTATATGGGTTGAATGGAAACCAGGCAATGGTCTTTAAAGAATGTGATTTCCTTCTCCCTTTCAATTCAGTAGGAATTTCTTGAGCACCTACTCTTTGCTCTGCCTTAAAGGAAGCAAAAGTAACACATGTGGAATTTAGAGACCACTTAACTTTTTCAGGTTTTTAAAATTTGTTTTAAAGAAAAAAGTGAATGTGCAAAAGAAGTCATTGTACTATTTAGCATTGCACAAGGGCCTCCTACTTTTTAACTGCATGCTCTGACTCCTACCAACTCTTTCTCACTTCTCCAACCATTAGGGCTCTGCTTTGTTTAGGAGGGCCAACATACTCTCTGGACTCCTCCTACTGGTCATGCTAGATGTGAGTTTCAGCAGCAGTAGACCTCTTGAATGAAAGAAGTCAAGTGAGCCTAGAAGACCCAGAGTACTTTTGAGTCTCAGGGAAATGCTTGACTTTTAAAATCTGTAGCAGTATTTTCTGCCTATTACTCCAATCTCTAGGAGGGAAGAGAAGAGGCTAGAGACAGATAGTCCTGCTTCCCACATCCCCTTCCCAGTGGCCTGGCAGATACAACAGATGGTATCACTCCCCTATATCTCCCATAATCCACAAGAAGTTAACTCTTGGTGCAAAAACATCCCCCACCACTATTCTACACCAGTCAACACATGCAGTTGGGGCAGAAATCTGTTCTCTCTCTTCTCTCTTCCACAGTCACTCTTACACTTATTGTGCATATATAAAAAGTTGGTAGATTGAGAGGGTTAAATCTTATATGACTTCCTATTTCAGTTTACTTTCCACAAGGATTTGGGCTCTGAATTACTGAGGCAGGTCTTGGGTGCTTAAATTCTCTTGACCTGTCATTATAGGGAATGTGAGGAAAAGAATGCTGAAGAGGAGGAAGGGACTGCTGGGTAAAGTAAGATTTATTCTGTGCTCCTGTAATCTTTGTTGAGGTTATTATCAAAGCTACATTTTGTGCTGGAGAAGTCTTTATAGACCACCAGAGAGGGTAACAGGAAACTGTCTGGACACCAAGAAGAGGAAGAAGAAAAATTCTAATAGATCACCCAAATCCATACAAATTGTTCCCTCCAATTCCACTGGAACCAGAACCTAAGACAGTGATTGGCTACCAGGGCTCCCTGTGCAGCTATGGGAAAACACACAAAGCATACAGCTGCTTATCATTAATTAATGAGTTGATAATTAACACTGCTTATATAATTAATGAGCTGATAATTTACACTGCTTTGGGCCCAATATGTGATTTGATTTGTGAGAACAATGTCTGCCAACAGTCTTTTTGGTCCTGAGGAACACAAGCTGAGACAAGAATGGGGCCAGAGGCAAAGCCAGATTAAAGAGGACCACTAGCACACTTGGAATCTAGGCAGAAAAGAAGTCAGAAAGAGGCTAAAAGCCCAATAAGAATAGGAGCAAGACAAGAGACCAAGATGGAAGAGAAGAAAAAAGGAAAGGGAAAAAAAGTAGAAGAAACTAGCAAAGCATTTATCAGAGGGTTCCAGAGGAAGGCCTTATATGTCATGGAATTTGCCACTCCCTCCACCTCCCTCTCCCCACTCATACTCACTGCCCCTTTATCCCTGTTTTCTCTACCCTACTCTCTCCCCATACTCAGTGTCAGGGTAAGCAAACTCACACATCTACAAACAGCAAGATACGTCAAATCCCTTTTTGTGCAAAAGCTGTCACCTACAGTTTAGAGGCTGACAAAGATGCCACGTGTAAAGTAGGTCTCCTTTGTTGCCAAAACTCTTGTTCCCAGTCTGTTTTCTGCAGTCAATGTCACTCAACTTTCTTGAATGAGCTAGGAGGGCAGAAGGGTCCCTTTTTTAGATTCTCCTCTGAGCTCAAGTACTACTACAGCAGGTATGACTGTCTTTGGCATCCTTTTACCTGTCCTTTTAGCACCATCACTCTCCTTCATCTTAATGAGGACTCTGCCTTTGGGAAGAGATTAAGTCATGGATTAGTGCCTTGTAAAAGAGCTGGAGGGAACTAGCTTAGGCCCTCTTGCTCTTCTGCCTTATGAACACATCATCTTCTTTCTGCATTTTAACAAGATCCATAGGTAATTCAAATGCACACCAAAATTAGAGAAATAAAGGTGCTATGGTTTAAATGACTTAAATGTTTTTGTACCCTCCAAGATTTGTGTTGAATTTTAATCCCTAATGTAACAGTATTGAGAGGTGTGGCCTTTAGGAGATGATTGAATTATGATGACTTTGCCCTCATGAATGGGATTAGGTGTCTTTATAAAAATGTTTGGAGAAGAGCTTTTATCCCTTTTTCTCTTCTACCTTCTGCCATTTGAGGACAAAGTGCTCCTACCCTCCAGAAGATGCAGCAACAACGTGTCATCTTGGAAGTGGAGAGTAGCCCTTACTAGATACCAAACCTGACAGCAGCACCTTGATCTTGGACTTCCCAGCCTCCAGAACTGTGAGAAATAAATTTCTGTTGTTTATAAATTACCCACTTTCAAGTACTTTATTATAGCAGCCCAAACAGGGTAAGATAGAAATTTATTTCAGAGAAATACCTGAACATGTGGAATACCTGAAATGTGGAACACCTAAAAATGTGGAAGCAGTTTTAGAATTGGATAATGGGTAGAGGCTGGAACAGTTTTGAAGTGCATTCTAGAAAATACCTATATTGCTTATAATGGAGCATAAAGTACAATTCTGGTGAGGGCTCAGAAGAAAAGGACAACTATAGAGAAAGTCTCACTCTAAGTGGTCTTGAACAAAATGTTGTTAGAAATATGTACAGTAAAGGCCATTCTGATGAGTTCTCAAATGTAAATGAGGAAAAAAGTATTGGAAACTATAGGAAAAGCCATCCTTGTTATTAAGTGGCAAAGAACTTGATTGAATTGCATTTATGCTTTAGAACATCGTGGAAGGCCAAACTTAAGAGTGATGAGCTAGAATACTTGGTAGAAGAAATCTCTGAGCTGTAAAGTGTTGAAGGTGCTGCATGGCTTCTGTTAAGTGTTTATAGTAACACGTAGAAGAGAGGAGGAATGATTTAAAGACATAATTTATCATTTAAAAAAAGAAGCAGGCTGGGCACAGTGGCTCCCACCTATAATCCCAGCACTTTGGGAGGCTGAGGTGAGAGGATGCCTGATCCCACGTGTTCGATACCAGCCTGGGTCAAATTGGCAAGACCTCATCTCTACAATAAATCAAAAAACAAGCCAGGCATGGTGGTGTGTGCCTGTAGTTCCTGCTACTTGGAAGGCTGAGGCTAAAAGATCACCTGAATCCAGCAGGTTGAGGCTGCAGTGGCTATGAGAGCGCCACTGCACTCCAGCCTCAGCTACAGAGTGAAACTCCAAATCAAAAAAACAAAGAACATAAAGATTTGAAAAATGCTCAACCTGGCCATGTAAAGAATAAAAATGTGCTATGTTCAGGAAAGAACTCAAGGGTTTTGCCAAGCAAATGTTTTATAAGATTAGTATGGATAGGAGGAAGCAAGATGTTATTCATCAACACAATGAAAGAATATAGGCCCAGAGTTCTAGGGCCTTAGGGAAGAATGCTTTCAAGGAAGAGGCCTTAAAATCCCATAGGACCTCATGTCTCACTGCCCAGGGCCACCTTAAGTCTCTGCTCCCCAGGGCCACCTCATCTCTACTCTCTGAATTCCAATATAGTGCTCCTTGGCCATCCTACCTGTGGCTTAAGTGGACCCACTACTTGAGCTTGAGCAAGCACTCTGGAGAACACAGGCAATAAGCCTCTATGGCATCTGCGTAATGCTAACTCTTCAGGCACACAAAGTAAAAGAGCTGTGGAACCATGGCTACTTCCACCTAGATTTCAAAGGATGACACAGAGAGCCCCTACTAGGGCAATGCCCAGCAGAGCTATGGGCTCCAAGCCATTACAGAGAGTTTCCAATAGGGCACTACCTAGTGGGTCCATATGAGCAGGGCCACTGCAGAGAGCCTCCATTAGGGCAATGCTTAGTGGAGTGGGGCCACCCCAGAGACCCCAGAACTGTAGAGATACAAGCGAGTAACTCCAGCCTGGGAAAGCTGCAGGCACTAGACTCCATGAGACACCAATACATGAAAGCTGTTTCATGAGTTGTGCCTGACTAAGCTGTGACGATGTGGTCCCCTCGAACCTTGGAGACCAAACCCCTTCCCCATTGTCTCCAGAAGGCAGCACATGGAGATCAAGCATCACAAATTAATGTTGCCTTGGGTTTTGGAGTTACTTGGAACCCGTTACCCACTTCTTGCTTATTTCTCCCTTTGGGAATAAGAATGTCTATTCTATTCTATTCCAGCCCCACTATTGTATCTTGGAAGCACACAACTTGTTAGATTTCACAGGCTCACAACTGGATGCCAATTTGCCTCGGGATGAAGCTCACCTTTGAACCTCACCCATATCTTATTTCCATCAGATTCTGGATGTTAGATTGTGAGTTGATTCTGAAAAAGTTAAGACTTTTGGTGCTGTTAGAATAAAATTAATGCATTTTGATTGTAAAAGGGACATGAATTTTGTGGGCAGGAAGTAGAAAGCTATGATATGACTATCCCCCAAAATTTGTATGTTGAAATGTAATTCCTATTGAGGCAGTATTAAGAGGAATGTCCTTTAGGTGACAGAGTCATGAGGGCTCTGCCCTCGTGAATGGAACAAGGCGCCCTTACAAAATAATTTGATAGAGGAAGTTTGCCCCTATTTGCCCTTTTCATCCTTTCCACCATGTGAAGACACAACATTCCTTCTCTCCAGAGTATGCATCAACAAGGCACCATCTTGAAAGCAGAGACCAAGCTCTCAGCAGACACCAAACACATCAGTACCTTTATCTTGGACTCCCACCTCCAAAACTGTGAGAAATAAATTTTTGCTCCTCATAAATTACCAAGTCTACAGTATTTCATTATAGCAACACAAATGGACTAAGACAAAAACTGTGCTCTTAATTAGACTTATGGACTAACTGGACAAAACAAGGTGATTTGGGGGATGATCAACTTTCACAGAGATGGAGATAGAGGACTCCAGTCAAATCCACTCCAGTTCACCCTGGACTAGTTACTTTGGCCTGTCTCTGTATTCTGTGTTCTCACATCTCATGTGCCTTTTGTTCCACTGAACTCTGAGCCAGGCTAGAAAGGAAAGTCTATTACTTCTTCCAAGTGAGATGGCAGAGTTCCAAGTGAAGGAAGGAAGCAATCTTATCAGACCTCTGGCCCATTGATAAAACCACAGAAGGAAATCATTGAGTTTTAAAATGAGAAAGGGAAGTCTTAGATAAAACTAAGAATTGCCTGGGAGTTTCCACTTTAAAGTCACTTTTTCCACATCAATAGAAAAGCTTTTTATCATAGCTAGGGTGACTTATTTGTGGTCTTAGAACTGAAGTGCTGTCTGCCTGTTTAGAGCTATTTATAAAGTCTTCAGTAATGACTATTCCCTCCCACTCCCAAAAGATATCCATTTTTTTCCTCCACCCCACTTCCTTTTTTAATTCATCAGGTCTTGTTCTAAAAGCTCAGAGTTTTTCTTTCAGATACTCACTGAAATTTCCTAATAGCCAGGTTTCACACTAGAAGAAACTGCCAGTTGGGTCAAGAAGACTGCCTGGACAACATATCAAAAGAAATTACAGAACTGCTCTCATTATAGATATGTTAATATGAAAGGTTGTCTACTACCTGCCTGAGTCTGTCTAGAATATTCCTCCCTTTTAAGTTCTTTCCAATGCTAGACTTTGAGAATTCTATGTTGCGTTTTGTGTTTTTTAGTTACTTAGTTTTCTTATTTATTTTTGTATTCAACGTATTCCTCTTCAATCACATTCAGGAAGAGATCAGATACACTAAGGAGAGTAGCCTGGAGGAGGAGGTAAATACACAAATAAACACTGAGGACAGAGAGACTTTCAGACAAACATACAATATCAATGGAATCTTTATGCCAAGCAAGTATCTTCAGTCTTCTTCATTAACTTAAAGACTTAAACTAAATTCCTAAGAAGCAATGACCTAAAGGTCTTTTTGGAAAATAACGAAGAGTAGAAAACTCAATAAAGGATAGTCATTTCTTCAAAATTTTCTCTCCTTTTCCAAGTTTGGGAGACAATGCAATGCAGACAGCTATGTCTTTCATAAACTTATTTTTAATAGTTTTATTGAGCTATAATTTATATACTATGCAATACTCTTATTTAACTTGTACTCTTCAACGACTTTTAGTATATTCCCAGAGATGTGAAACCATCAGCACTATCTAATTTTAGAACATTTTATTGACTCCCTAAATGAACTCCATATCCGTTAGCAGTCACTCCTCATACCTCCAAACCCTCTTCCTAATACTTGGACAAACACTAATATAATTTCTGTCTCTGCAAATCTGCCCATTCTGAAAATCTCATATAAATGAATTTGTTCAATATGTTTTTGTCTGGTTCATTTTATCTAGAATAATGTTTTCAAAGATGATTCATGTTGTAGCATGTGTCTGTACTTCATTCCTTTGTATGGCTGCATAGTATTCCATTGTATAGATATACTACTTTTTTTTTCTCCTTTTATCTGTTGATGGACAGTGGCATTGTTTTTACTTTTTGGTCATTATGAATAACGCTGCTATGAAAATTCATGTACATATCTTTACGTGACATGCATTTTCATTTTTTCTTAATTATATACCTTGGAATGAAACTGCTGAGTCATATATTAGTTGTATGCTTAACTTTTTAAGAAACTGATAGGTTATTCCCCAAGTTGCTGTATTGTTATACATTCCTACCAGTAATAATTAAAGATTTCAATTTCTTAACATCCTCAGCGACACTCTCTACTTCAGTGGCTTCTCTACTTGTCAACTAAAAGCTGGCTACAATTCAATTCTAAATTATACACAAACAAAAAAATACAGAACCCCAACTCCTTTATCCAAATAACTTAACAACCAAAGAACCAAGCTTCAGCTAGGCTAATGGATGACAACACAATGCTTCTAGCACCTTTCAAACAATAGTCAAGTGAGCCCATAGACCTTTCAAAACCTTGAGTCACTTCATGAAAAGAGTCTTGCCCTACTTTCTCTGCCATCTTCCCAAGAAGATGGTATGTTCATCAAGGAAAACAGAGTCACCCACTGTAATCATCTAAACTATCAGTCATATATGAAAATGTTTATAGGGGCTAGTCAGATAATCTGATAAGTGAAGTTGCCCAAGAATAGGATATGTTGAAGATTCTGGGAAACTGAAAAGCAAATATTCAATGTATGGAGCAACGTGGCTTCAGCTGATTTTGTCATACAGGATGGCAGGCCCCATGTTGCCATATATTCATTTTTTTAATGTAGTGATAACATTTTTTTACTTTTAATTTTTTTATTTTAAAGATGAGGGGTACAATTCAGGGCTAGTTATACAAAGGTTTATTATGCAGGTATCCTTGTTGATGAGGTGTGCTCCCCACCCCCCAGCAGATTTCCATTACTACCAATCCCGCATCCAACCCCCCTCAGCAGTCTCCACTATTGCCAGTCCTTTTCTTGTAGTATTATGATAATTGTTCAAGGACTGCCTATGAGTGAGAACATGTGATACTCAGTTCTTTATTTCTGTGATAGATTGCTCAGTATTATAAACTCTAAGTCCATCCAGATTCTGTGAAGTTCATGATTTTGTCCTTCTTTACGACTGCATAATATTCCATTGTGTATATGTACCACATTTTTTTTTATACAGTCCACTTTCCCATCAGCACTTACCCATCAGCAGTCCACTTACCCATTGGCAGCCCTGTTGGTTTTATGTTCTTGCTATTGTGAACAATGCTGCAATAAACATACGTGTGCAGTTATCTTTTTCATAGAGTGATTTGAGTTCCTCCAGGTATATTTCCAGTAGGGGAATTGTGGGGTCATATGGAAGGCCAATTTTTAGATCTTTGAGGAATTGCCACACTGTTTTCCACAAAGGTTGTACTAGTTAACACTCCCACCAACAGTGTAGAAGCGTTCCCTTTTCCCTGCCCCCTCTCCACCATCTGTTGTTTTCTGAGTTATTGATTATGGTCATTCTAACTGGAGTTAGGTGGTATCTCAGAGGTTTTAATTTGCATTTCTTTGATGACTAGTAAGGCTGAGCATTTTTTTCATGTATCTGTTGGCTGCTTGTATGTCTTCTTTTGAGAACTGTCTATTCATATATTGTGTCCCCTTTGTAATGGGGTTATTTGTTTTTTTTCTTTTCAGCACGTTTGAGTTCCTTGTAGATCCTAGATGTTAGGCCTTTGTCAGACACACATGTGGCAAATATATTTTCCCATCCTGTGGGCTGTCTCCTTGCTCTCTTGATGGTTTCTTTGGCTTTGCAGAAGCTTGTCAGTTTGATGAGGTTCCAATTGTCTATCTTTTCTCTTATGGCATGTGCATTTGGGGTTTTGATCAGGAATTGGTTGCCAGTTCCAATTTCCATAAGGGTGTCCGCTGCATTTTCTAAGGTTCTTATAGTTTGAGGTTTTACGTTTAGGTCTTTGATCCATTTAGAGCTGATTTTTGTGAATGGTGATATGTAGAAGTCTTGTTTTAATCTTCTGCATGTGGTCAGTCAGTTTTCCCAGCACCATTTACTGAATAGCTTCCCCTCTCCCCAGTGGTTGGTGATGGAGGCTTTGTCAAAGATGAGTTGGTTGAGAAATTGAGGTTTTGCTTCTGGGTTCTCTATCCCTCTCCATTGGTCTATATGCCTGGTTTTGTACCAATACAAGGCTGTTTTGATTATTGTAGCTTTATAATAAAGGTTAAAGTCTGGGAGTGGATACCTCCCACTTTGTTTTTTTGCGGAGGATAATTTTGGCAATTCGTGGTCATTTATGTTTCCATATGAATACCTGTCTTGTCGTTTCCAGGTCTGAGAAGAATTCTGTTGGTAATTAGGGTATTGCGTTAAATCTGTAGATTGCCTTGGGTAGGATGGATATCTTAAGAATGTTGATTCCTTCAATCCATGAGAATGGAATATTTTTTCCATTTGTTTGTGTCGTCTTTGATTTCACTGAGCAGTGTTTTATAGTTTTCGTTTTAAAGTCTCTGACTTCTCTGATTAGGAAGATGCCAAGGTATTTGATTTATTTGTGGCTATTGTGAATAGGATTGTGCTTTTTATTTGCGCTTCTGTTTATTTATTGTTGGTGTATAGAAATGCAACTATCTTTTGCACATTTATTTTATACCCTCAGACTTTGCCAAACTCCTTTATCAGTGCAAGGAAGTTTTTGACAGATTCTCTTGGATTTTCAAGGTATCGCATCATGTTGTCTGCAAAGAGAGATAACTTGACTTCTTCTTTTTCTATTTGGATACCCCTGATAGCTTTTGTTTGTCTGATTGCTCTAGCCAGGACTTCCAAAACTATGTTGAAATGGAGGGATGAGAGTGGACACCCTTGTCTTGTTCCAGTTTTCAGGGGAAATGCTACCAATTTCTGTCTGTTTAGCAATATGCTGACTGTGGGTTTCTCATAGATGACTCTTACTATTTTGAGATATGTTCCATCTATGCCTAGGTATTGGAGGGTTTTTATCAAGGAGGGGTGTTGGATTTTATTAAAAGCTTTTTCCTCGTCTAATGATATAATCATGTGATTTTTGTTTTTACAACTGTTGATGTATTTAATTATGTTTATGGTCTTGTGAATGCTGAACAAGCCCTGTATCCCAGGGATGAAGCTTACTTGTTCATGGTGGATGATTTTTGAGATGTGTTGTTGGAACCAGTTTGCTAGGATCTTGTTGAGGATTTTAGCATCTATGTTCATCAAAGAAATTGGCTTGTAAGTCTCTTGCTTTTTGGATCTTTACTTGATTTGGGTATCAGTGTGATATTAGCTTCATAAAATGATTTTGGGGGTGTTCCATCTTTCTCAATCACCTGAAATACTTTCAGTAAATTGGTATCAGTTCCTCCTTGGATGTTTTGTAGAATTCTACTGGAAAGTCATCTGGTCTAGGGTTTTTTGGTAGGTAGTTTTCTTATGACATAGTCGATTTCCTGGATTGTTATTGGTCTATTTAGGGTCTCTATTTCTTCTTGCTTCAACCTGGGAAGCTTGTGTGATGTAAGAAAGTCCTCCATTTCCTTTAGGCTTTCAAGATTGTTTCCATACAAGTGTACATAGTAGTCTCTGATAAACTTTTGTTTTTCTTTTTTTTTCTTGTTTCTTTTTTTTTCATAATCAATATTTTTTATTATGGTTTTGTGGGGTACAGTTAAGGGTTAGGTGTACAATTACGTTTCATTCAGGCGCCCTGTTGATAAGAGGTGTTTCCCCATCCCCAGACAGATATTTGCTACTGTTAATCCCATGCCCCCCCCCACAGTTTCCTAGTACCATCAGTCATTTTCTTATAGTATTACATTGGATGTTCAAGGTCCATTATATGAGTGAGAACATGTGATACTCAGATCTTTGTTTCTGTGAGAGGTCACTCAGTATTATAGACTCTAGTTCCACCCAGATTGCTGCGAAATTCATGATTTTGTTCTTTTTTATGGTTGCGTAGTATTCCATCGTGTATATGTACCACATTTTTTTAATCCAGTCCTCTTTTGATGGGCAGCATGGTTGTTTCCAGGTTCTTGCTATTGTGAACAATGCTGCAATAAACATATGTGTGCAGGTATCTTTTTTATAGAGTGATTTGAGTTCTTCAGGGTATATTCCCAGTAGGGGGATTGCGGGGTCATATGGGAGGTTGATAGTTAGAGCTTTTAGGAATTGCCACACTGATTTCCACAGAGGTTGCACTCCCACCAACAGTGTAGAAGTGTTCCCTTTTCACCACACCCTCTCCAGCAGCTGTTATTTTGTGAGTTTTTGATAACTGCCATTCTGACTGGAGTTAGGTGGTATCTCAGTGTGGTTTTGATTTGCCTCTCCCTGATGATAGTGAGGTTGAACATTTCTTCATGTGTTTGTTGGCTGCTCAGATGTCCTCTTTTGTGAAGTGTCTGTTCATATCTTTTGCCCATTTTATAATGGGGTTGCTTGTTTTTTCTTTTCAGCACGTTTTAGTTCCTTGTAGATCCAGGATGTTAAGCCTTTGTCAGACCTAGTGTTGGCAAATACTTTTTCCCAGTCTGTAGGCTGTCTCCCTGCTCTCTTGATGGTTTCTTTGACCTTGCAGAAGCTTGTCAGTTTAATAAGGTCCCACTTGTCTATCTTCTCTCTTATGACCTGTGGGTTTCAGGTTTTGTTCAGGAATTGGATGCCAGTTCCGATTTCCATGAGAGTATTTCCTTCCTGTTCTAAGGTTCTTATGGTTTGAGGTTTTACATTTAGGTCTCTGATCCATTTGGAGTTAACCTTTGTGCATGGGGATAGATAGGGGTCCTGTTTCAATCTTCTGCTTGTGGTCAGCCAGTTTTCCCAAGCACCATTTACTGAATAGGTTCTCCTCTCCCCAGTGGTAGGTGGTGGAGGCCTTGTCAAAGATGAGTTCGTTGAGAAATTGAGGTTTTGCTTCTAGAATCTCAATTCTATTCCATTGATCTATATGCCTGTTCCTATACCAATACAAAGCTGTTTTGATGATTGTAGCTTTATACTAAAGTTTGAAGTCTGGTAATGCGATACCACCTGCTTTGTTTTTTTTTTGCTGAGGATTGTTCTGGCTATTCTTGAACATTTGTGTTACCATATGAATTCCTGTGTTGTCTTTTCTAGGTCTGAGAAGAATGTTGCTGGTAATTTGATGGGTATTGCATTGAATTTGTAGATTGCCTTAGGTAAGATGGACATCTTCACAATGTTGATTCTTCCAATCCATGAGCATGGGATATTTTTCCACTTGTTTTTGTCATCTTTGATTTCTTTGAGCAGTGTTTTGTAATTTTCATTGTAAAGGTCTTTCATGTCTCTGGTTAGGAAGATGCCTAACCTTCATTTCCTTTGTTTCCAGGTATCTTAATCTCTGTTTTGATTACCATGTTAACCCAGGTGTTGTTAGCATGCTGTTTAGTGCCCATGTCTTTGTGGGTTTGGGGGAAACTTTGTTGGTGTTGATATTTATTTTTATTCCACTGTGATCTGAGAAGGTGCATGGCAGTATTTCAGTCTTATGGAATTTGTTTGTGCTTGATTTATTGCCAAGGATGTGGTCAATCTTAGAGTACATTCCATGTGGTGATGAGTAAAATGTATATTCCATGGTTGTTGGGTGGAGTTTTCTATAGATATCAATGAGTCCATTTGGTCAAGCATCAAGTTGAGGTTCCGGATCTCCTTGTTGATTTTTTGTCTTGATGATTTGTCTAGGGTTGTGACTGGGGTGTTTAAGTCCACAGCGTTAAGTCCATGATAGTGTTAGAGTCAATATCATTTCTAAGTTTACCTATAAGCTGCTTTATGAAAGTTGGTGCTAATATGTTGGGTGCATATCTGTTTGAGATGGATATTTCTTGACAATGTGTTGAACCTTTTATCATTATATAGTGGCCTTTCATATCTTTTTAAATTTTTAGTAGCTTAAAGGGTATTTTGTCTGATATTAAGATCATGACTTCTGCATTCTTTTGTGTTCTATTCACCTGAAATTTTTTCTCATCCTCTTACTTTGAGTCAGCGAGTATCCTTGTTGTGGTGAGATGAGTCTCTTGGAGGCAATATATTGTTGCCTCATGATATTTTATCCATTTTGCCATCCTATGTCTTTTCAGTGGTGCATTTAGTCCATTCACATTCAGGCTAATTATTGAGATGTGAGAGTTTATCCTGTCATGAGGTTCTTATAGTGTTTGTTATTTTTCCTGCTGTTTATTTGTTTGTTTGTTGTCTTATTTTGTTTATTTTGGATTGATTCATGTGTGCTTTCAATATTTTTCCTGCATTCTGGAGAAGAACGTTGTTGTTCTTTTTTTTTTTTTCCTTCTTCTGTCTTTAATACTTTCTTAAGTGTTTCTTGCAGAGCTGGTCTGGAGGCAGTGTAAGCTATTAGGGATTGAATGTCTGGGAAAGATTTTAATTCTCCATCATTAATGAAGCTTAGCTTAGCTGTGTAGGTAATTCTTGGTTGAAATTATTTATATTTGAGAACTTTAAAGATTGGACTCTAAGCTCTCCTAGCCTGAAGGGTTTCTGTAGATAAGTCTGCTGCTATTCTAATTGGTCTTCCCCAGTAGGTAGTTTGACTTTTTCTCTTGCTGCATTTAGGATGTTTTCTTTTATACCTACTTTGTGTAGGAAAATTACTATGTATTTAGTAGTTGGTCTTCTCAGTTGTGGTCTTGCAGGGGTTCTTTGAATCTTTTATGTTTGAATGGTCACATCACTGACGAGATGAGGGAAGTTTTCTTGGATAATTTCATGGAATGTTTGTTCCAGGGTGGTCCCTGTCTCTCTATTTGCCTCAGGAATTCCAATTAATCTTAGGTTCGGCCTCTTGAAGTAATCATTCATCTCTTGAAGGTTTTGTTCTGACTTTTTAAGCTTCTTTTTTATGCTTTTAACAGTTTGAGTTAGTTCCATATTTTGGTCCTCAAGCTCTTAGTTTCTTTCTTCTGCTTGGCTAAGTCTGATTTCCATGCTTATTCGTGTGTTATTTATTTCATTCACTGTATTCTTCATTGCTATTATCTCAGTTACCAACTCCTTCATTCTTTCTTCTTGTCTCTCCTCAGTTCTATTTATTCTTTCTATTAATGTCTTGATATCTGGGTTTGTGGTTTGGCACCAGTCATTCTAGGGTTCTTCATTGTTTGCATTCCAAAATCTGTATTCTCAGGGTCTACCCTCCCAGGGGTCTGGTGAGATCGATATTCCTCCTTTGGTTTTTCTTCATTTGTGTAGATTTTCCTTCCCCTTTTTTTTACATCTTCTTTAATTCTGTTGTTCAGGGATGGTGGGGTAGCTTTTGTTTTCTGTTTGCTCAATCTTCTATTCTTCCTTATATGAATCCTCCAGCTTTGTTCAATTCTGAAGCTGGACTGTGGGTGGGGGGCTATACTTTTTGTGGTTTTAAGATGTCATTGAGGGGAGAACTGTAATTCAGAAACTATCTGCAGATCCCAGTATCTGCTGACAGGTGTGTGGGCCCCCTGAAACTCACTTCCCACTGCTTTTCAATCTGTCCATGCTGTGGGGATATAGGCTTGCCCCCTGAAAGCAAAATTAGGTAAGGAAAAGGAAAAGAATGGAAAAAGGAAGTAGTGGGATGTGAGGAAGGTGGAGAGAGAGAAGAAGAAGAGAGAAAACAGACAGACATACCAACTAATAAATGAAAATAGACACGAATAAAAACAGAAAATATTTTTTTAAAACATGCAGACAATCATACAAACACACAAACCAACAACAAAAAAACCCCTATTGATGTACTCTCCCTCATAAATACTCATATACAAACGGGAATTCTAAAAAAGCAACAATAAAATAACAGAAACAAAGCAAGTATGAAAACATAATCAAAAACAGAGAGAAGAAGAAAAGAAAAAAAAATAAAACAAAAAACAAACAAACAAACTTGCTCTGAGGCTGTTCCTGTGACTTCAACTTTCTTTCAGCTCTGGTTCCCAACACTTCCCCTCTGCTCTCAGTACAGGCTGATAGGGTTGCTCTCAGCAAGGGTCATATGCCCCAAGGACTACTGTGGGAGGAGGGTGGATCAGATCTGGCCTCACCTGGTTAGCTGCTGCTGTTTCAAGTCTCCCACTCTGATCTGATGTGTCTGTGCCTGTTCCAGCATGGTGGAGGGGCATCTGTTTCTCCAAGTTTGATGTGATAACCTCTAGGTCCCAGGTTGGAGGCTGGGTGGAGCTGGGTAGGGCATTACAGATCTCTGCCTGGTCCCGGGACAGAAAAAATGGCTCCAGCCATATTTCCTCACTGGTGGTGGGGCTCCTCTCCAGCTCTCCCTGACTGATGGAACTCCTCTCCCACTCTCCCAGCTGCTCTCTCCATGGATCCAGGGCTTCAGCCACTTTGCTGTTACAGGTGATGGTGTGGGCCATGCTCCAGATGATGAGGATCAGCTTTATTTGGCAGGCTTTTCTCAGGATAGCCCCGAAAACAGCAGATGATCCTGTGTGCCAGCGGCCCCAATTTAAGGGTGGTGAAGGGTTGCAGTCACCTCCAAAGGAGAGCCCCCAGTGCATGAACCCAAGTCTCCTCTCAGACGGACTTTCACTCACCCATAGGTGCACACTCACTCACACAGTGAGTCTTCATGGATAGTCGCTTTTGTGGAGACTCTCACAGTCTGACCTGTCCCATCACCATCTTCCAGATCTTATTTGGGGCTGGGGGAGGGTGGGAACACTGGAAACCAGACTTTTTATGTGGAAGTTTATCTTTTTAAAAACTGAATATTAACCTGGTATCAAAAAAAAGAGCACTGTGAAGGCCAAACAAAATGGATCTGGCCAATGTATCACCAGTTTACAATCTCTGTTCAAAACACTACTTAATTCTTTTTGCTATGTTTCCTGTCATTAGCAGCATCAACCTGGTATCTCATTATTGCTCACATTCTTTTTTTAGACAGATATATAAGTTCTTTCTTTTTTATTTTTTTTTCCATTTTTATTTTAGATTCAGAAAGTACCATGCATGTTTGTTACATAGACACATTGCCTGCTGTGGGATTGGGTCTCAGATGGCCTAATCCTCAGATAGCAAACATTATACCCTATAAGAACCCTAACCCTCATTCTAATCTCCCTCCTTATTGGTGTCCCCAGTGGCTATTATTTCCATCTTTGGATGCTTACATTCTTAAGTCTTAATTCTTCCAATTGTTAACCTTTACAAAAACCTCATGTTTTTCCAACTTTTTCTTCCCTTTGTGCACAGCTAGATATGCCCATCCTTAAAGAATAGCTTAATATACCAATGAAGAGCATGAAATTTGGAATCAGTGAGCTCTATGCTCAATCCTAGATCTTTCAATTACTAGTTGTGTTTCTTTGGGCAATTTATTTTACCTCCCTGAGCCTCAGTTTTTTCATCATTAAAATGGGTACAATAACCTTTCGTTCACAGACTTGTTTTGAAGCAATATATTTAAAGGACTTATCACATAATGAGTACTTAATAAATATTATGGGTCATCCTTTACTGTTACTTTTTAACTAACATTATCTAGCTTCTGACTAACTGGCACCCTTAACTTCATCTTTCTCCTTTTAATTTTAAGTTCTTATGGCAACACTGTTTATACTCACAGTGTGAAATTCACAAGCACCAACACTTATTTGGCCCCTGTCCCATGTCATTTGAGAACCCCCAATCCCCTCCCAAGCTCCATCCTAGACTATATGTATTTTCCCATATATTCTTTCCTTGTTAAATCTGAATGGCAGTTGTGCATTTTTATACTTGTTAATGTCTCCAAAGTTTCTGATATAAAAACCCCATATACCCCAGGACTTTGAATGGGCTTCCAGGATAACAGTCCTGACCTGGTTAGCCTCAGACTTCTTGGACCACCCAGTGACATCTGTCTATTCAGTTTATTTCATACCTGCTCCCTCTGACAGGTCTCTTGCTTCTGACTTTATCCATTAAGATCTAGAAGGAAGTCATCTAGGGTTAGAAAGCATAAATGATTTTTATCTAACTCCATTTAGTTCTCCATATGCAAACAAACTCTGGCAGGATGGTCCACCATCAACTGAAGTTAAACGTGGGGGAAAAATAAGAGAGTTAGACTTGGGAGAAGATCCCAGAGCCATTTGAGTCTGTTAGTCAAGTAAGCAAGATGGTTCCACTTATCTTATTGGATACAAATCACCTCTCTAACTTTCCAAGTAATTATCAGAGGTAATAGCTAAGAAGCCATGATTCTTATTCCAGGCTTCAGACACCTCCTTCATCCCATTAGTCCTTTTCCCTTCTTAAATGAATGGACACAGTTTGCATATGTGGATCTGAAGTTTAGGTCAGAAGAAAATTCTACAAAATATGTTTCAAATGGGAATATTAAGAATCTAGCCTCCTAAGACATTTACTTAGAAGAGAACAACACATATTAGTATATAAAGTTCTGATATGTTTGTATCAAAAGAAGTCACATTCATCACTCAATGGTTACAACTCATGTGTGAAGACACACCTGCTTTCAGGTTCCCTGAAAACACATCCCACTTTGACCCCTGAACCTTTTCCAAAAGAGTATATTCGGGCTGGAATACTTTCTCTTCAAGCAGGCAAATGGTCTTTCTCATCATTTAAACAGATCTTAAAATCCCGTCAATCTTCCAGTCTTCTAAGATTGATTGGTCAGCTGACAGGTTTTTTGTTTTGTTTTGTTTGGGTTTGGTTTTTTTTGGCTCATCCTGGACATGGAACACCCCCACTATTCTCCCCTTCCTGATAATGTATTTAGCCCTCATTACCTCGCCCCTACTAAAGTGCATTTACCCTTTCTTTGCATTGGTAGAATTTGTTCCAGTTACAAATTAACAGAGAATAATGTCTCTGCAGAAAGAATAGTTTGTAAATCCAAGACTCAGAATTCTACCCATAATGCTGCTGCACAATGCATTACTTTAGTAGCTTAAGAAAGTACTGGGTTTTGGTTATAGTTATTAGGGTGTAAAGTTGGCAGAGCCTACATCCCTATTGTGACATACAAATGTAAAATTTAAATGCATATATGTGAATTAGCATGCAGTAACATTTACTAATATTTACTAATGACCTTATTGAAGATAGAATACTGTGGCAAAAATTAGTAAGATGTTACGTTGAACAGTAGTAAGTATAACTGGGGTTCACATATTGATCTTTTTTTCTGTTGTATACATTAAATAGAAAGTAGCAAAGTAGTTCAATGACAGTACTGGAGTCACATGAAACTGAGTTTGAACATCAGTTCTACCACTTACTATCTGTTTGATCTTGGTCAATTCATTTAACTTCACCAAGCCTCAGTTTCATAATCTTTAAAGTGAAGGTAGTAATAGTACCTACCTAAAAGGATAGTGATAGAACTATTAACAATAGATAACATTTATTGACCAATTACTTAGAATCAGGCATTGTTTTAAGCTCTTTAGATAGATTAGCTCATATAATCCTCCCCACTACCTTATGAAATAAATACTATTATTATCTCCAACTTATAGGCTCCTTACGAAAAAGGAAGTTAAGTAACCTGCCCAAAGTCATGCAGTTAGTAAGTGGTGGCACTAGAATGTGAATCTAGACATTCCATTTTTAAACCACAATCCTGCAATATGTCTGAAGAGAAGATGATATAATGCCTGTAAAGCACTTAATACAGAGACAAGTACATAGCAAGTGCTTAGTAAATGCTAACTATTATTAGTATTATTTACTATGACTTATTAAGCATAACCTCTCACATTGTGGTCCAGTGTATTCAAGCCAGATCTGTGATTCATATAAATGTATACTCCTCAGAGTTTTCTACCCTAAAGTGTTATGTCTCAGAAGCCAGATCCTCTGGTAACATGGCTCCCTTTACAGATCATCATGCAGAATTGGGTCTTTAACTGCTTTCTGCAGTAGAAGTAGGAGGAGAAGAAGAGGAAGAAGAAGAAGGTCTGAACATTTGTGGAAGTGGGTTCAACAATCACATAGGGAATCTGTAAGTCTACGTTAAACTTGTACTATGGGAATTTCAGGGTTCAGGTTGGCTGCTGTGGGTAGAATGGGGTGGTTTCTTGCTATTCCACTCAAGCATGCCTCCAGGTTAATCCACACTCTTTTATGGAGCCTATCAAGGGAAAGCTTATGGGTCCTTGCAAACATTAAGCATGGCAGTGAGACTTGCTGAAAAGAAAAGTGAGCACCAGAAGAACTGGGTAGATATTAGCATTATATGAGCATTTAGAAAAAAACATCAATTGCCTATGTGTTATATCTTGTGAGGCATAGAAAACCATCAGGGCCATAGATTTCTGCTAAAATTCTACCATTTGTGGATCATTTATTTTTAAACAAGTTCTCCTTCAAAATGCACATTTTAGAAAATAAACACATTAAGTAAGTTGCCTAAATCAAGTTAATTTAATCAGAATCATTTTGCCTTAACAAATGGATGAGCTCCACTATGGAAGAAATAGGATACACTTAAGAAGCAGCAAGAAGACTAATTTGAGAATGTAGGGGCACTACTCAAGTGTGGGCAGGAACGCACAAAGATGTCCCCAGGCCCTCTTTTAAAATGCCAAAATTCTTGGGAAAGAGTAATCAAAATAGTTTCATACTGGTCTATCTGATCTGCTTTGTTCCTAGCAGGCGGGCCCAGGGTAACAAGGTGGAGAAGAGGGAGGAGGAAAAACAGGGCATTTTTATGCCTGATCTCCATAACCAACCTAGGACCTTCATGTGATTCATGCTTGGTAATAATGGGCTATTGACTTGAAATCCGGGGAAGGCAGAGAAGGGAAGATGAGGACCCTATAGGGTTGGTTTCAACCAAATTGTTTGGCCCTAGTGCCTGTTTCTCTTCAGTGAAAATTCAAGCTCCAGCAGAATCCCCTAGAGGTTTCCAAGACTCTTGAAAACTTGAGAATATAGGTTTACCAAGTGATAGAGCCTTGTCACTCTCTTATGTAACAGAGGTGCCCCAGAGCTGGCTACTGCAGCTGTGTCTACAGCAGAAAAGTCTTTGTCATACAAAAGACCAAATGGTAGACTTTCAGGTGCTATGGCAGACTAACATGAGAACAATCTACAGGTAAAGAAGCCTTTCTGGTTGCTGTAAAATCATATCATGAATGTGAGCATCTATCTCTAAATTTGGCTTTGGTGATTTTCTTTTTTTTTTTTTTTTTTTTTTTTTTTGGTTTTTTTTTGAGTTGGAGTCTCACTCTGTCGCCCAGACTGGAGTGCAGTGGCCTCTCCCGGCCACCGCAGCCTCGACCTGCTGGGCTCCGGCGATCCTTCCGCCTCAGCCTTCCAAGTAGCCGGAATTTCAGGCATGTGCTACCATGCCCGGCTGATTTTGTGGTTTTATTGTTGAGATGAGGTCTCGCTGCCCAGGCGGGTCTCGAACCCGCAGGCTCAGGCAATCCACTCACCTCAGCCTCCCAAAGGCGCAGGATTACAGGCTGAGCCACCAAGCCCGGCTGGTGATTTTCTAACCTGCACATTATTTCTCCTATATGCAAATCTGCCTGTCCAACACACAGGAAACCAATTTGAGCTCCCATTGAATGGGTCACAATTTGTTTCAGAGCCAAGGTTTGTTGTCTCTCCCATTTCAGATGTTCTTTTCCCTGCTGCTACTGGGGTGAAAAAGAGAGAAAGCAGAAAGGGGAAAGAGGGAAGGGGGAAACAAGAGAAAGGAAGTAGTTAATTATAGACTAAAGGAACTGTTAGTTCCAAAACACACACCATGCACACAAATTCATTAAAAGAAGAAACACTACACAACCAAATGATCTCTACTACCTAGGCTATCAATAAGTGTTAAATCAAGGCCAAGAATATAAGGTATTGTTGGAAATGAAGGAGTCATGCCGAAAGTGGCCTTCACAGCCAAGTTTGAGATCATGAATTAAAGAAAGACAATGAAATACATACATATGTGTAAATATAACATATCTCTTCTTCATACACAGATTCTCACTCAACGTATGCATAGGTATAGCTGCATACCAAGACTTCAGCATTCACAAAGACATATGGAGAGGTATATACTGCCAAATACCAAAATACACATCTATATCCCTGGAAAATATAAACATGGAGGCACAAACAATAAAACACAATTATAAACAATTATAATTATAAATTTGTACAATTTATAATACATTATAAATTGTACAATTTATAAATTTGTACAATTTATAAATTTGTACAATTATAAAATTGTAATAACTACTACTTATGAGGCGTCTACTATGTGCCCAGCACTTTACATATGTTGGCTCATTAATCCCCACAAAATTTCCTCTGAGAGGAATATCATTAACCTCATTTTATACATAGGAAACTAAAACTTAGAGGAAACAATATCTTGCCAAGAGCTATGAAGTTGATATGGCTTATAGTAGAGCAGGAATTCAAAACCAAGTCAGTCTCCCTGAAAAGCTGCAACTATCCAATACTCACTCATATGTTGCAGACTCTCATGACAGTTCAGATACGTCTATAAACAGATGCACACCCATTTACAGGTACTCCTGCTCCCTAACCAAGATAATTTCAAAATGTGATTATCATAATTCAAGGTCTGTTGTCATCTTAATCATTTGTTTGAACTAAACGATCTAGAATCCCTTTGCGTAATTAGTACCCATCAGTAAATTAAAATGTGTTTAAATTCCCTCTAGAGTATTTAAATTTAAACACTCTTGTATCTTGGAGCAAGACCAACTAATATTTAAAATAATAACACTATAATTAAAGCTTAGGGTAAGCTCAGGATTTCATTCAAGTTAACAAAAGGCAACCTTTCACAGCAGAATTAAAAACAAGATTCTAATTAATTAATGTGCTAATTGTTCTTCCTTTTTCAATCATCCGAAAAGATGCACAGATATCCACATAAAAATTCCAGTTGATACTCTGGCTGGATGCAGTGACCAGAGAGCTGTCTCATTTTACTGTGCTATCCTGGGCAACTGTGGGGCACTCCAGTTATGCTAAACATGGGCCTAGCGTATAGCTCTCTTCTGTGAATCCACATTCTCAAGTTTTGGAAAGCTGCAGCTACCTCCAGGATAAGGAACTCAGCCAACTGGGTTTGCCCAAGACAATCCAGTTTGCTTGTATTATTTTGATTTCGTTGTTAAGGGTATTCTGGTTTGGATAACTTACTTGGTCACCCTACTTCAGACCATTCATGGAGCCATGAATCTTTCTAGCAGGGAAGGAGACAGGCTGGGGGAAAAAAGAGATGAGAAGGTACAGAATGTTGACTTTCTCCCTGGGCCAAGACTCCTACTAGCGTTGGTGTTTGGGCCACAGTGGATTTCCTGTCACGGACCTCTAGTTTGTACAATAATAACCATTTATAGTCCCAGTTACTAGAGGCTTCCCCCCTCCTCCAGGCACAAGCAAAATGATAGTGTTTCCAGAGAAGTATGGTCTTTTTTTCTCTTCGTCATGCATACAAATTCCAGTACCTTGTAGCAATGGCGGTAGTGCTGCAAAATGGTCATTCAATACACAGTTCCTTGATGCTTTGCAATGTTGCCTGGCCAGAAATTGAAAGAGTACAACTCAATATTAACATTACAAAATAAAAGATTTGGAGAAATTCTCAACAAAGTATTCAAGGAAAAAAGTGTAACCTGTTCAGAAGATTAAAAACACTAAATAAAAACACATGGGGTGTGTCATGGGGAGCAGTCCTGCCTGAACAAGCAAGGGGTTGACTGCTCTGCTGGACATTTTTCAAGTCTAACTTCTAAGGATTTTTCTCCTGAAGAGACTGAAAGAACAATGGGGGTCAAACTGCAAAACGTACAGCCAGCAAAAGCAAATCTTTTTCATGAGATCTGTGAAAGACAGTGAGAAACAGTAACACCTTGGATCCCAACAGCAGCTTTCTTTTGAAAAGCTTATGGCTCTTTAACATTTTGTATCACATTCTCTTGACATTTGTATGCCCCTCTCCATGCCCAGAGAGATAGAAGGAATCTTCTTATGTCTCACAAGACAGTGGCAGAGCCAGAATCAGACTCAGCTTTTGTGACCTCAAACCTAGGAAAGCTTTTTGTTTTTTGTTTTGTTTTGTTTTGTTTTGTTTTTAGTTAAACTCTGGGCCTATGGTAAGATTACTTTAGAGTAGTGGCTAAATGCAAGGATTCTTGAATTTGACTATCAAAGTTTAAATCCTAGCTCTACTACTTATCAGCTGCATTATTTTAGGCAAGATACTTCACCACTCTGTGTCTCAGTTTCTTCATCTATAAAATCGGGTAACAGTAGTACTTCTTTCAGAAGGTTGTTATGATGATTACATGAGATATCACATATAGAACCCTTAGAGCAAAGCTTGGCACATAAAAAGCACTCAATAAGTGCTAGCTGTTGTCTATAAAACAATTACTAACAACTATTTGTGGGTTCTTTACTAAGCAATTGGTTGGGTAGCCACACAGCTGAATAAATCTTACAATCTCCCTCAAATGATGAACTCATGTTTATGGTAACCAAAGAAGGAAATAAGATTAATTGTGTAACCATCTGTTTGGTCCCTGTGATACAAACACATTTTAGGCAGATTTGTTGAATCACATGTCTCTGAGCTCTCTAGGTACCAGGAAAGCAACCCCTATATTTAACAGAGTATGTTGCAATTTCCTTTCTAGGGAATTAAACAGGAAGGGAAGTTTCTTTAAAAGATTTTTTGGTGACCCAGGAATGAAATGTACCCTGAGCTAAATTGTAAAGAAAAAAAATCAAAACATGCTAGGAGGAATATGATGCAGCTGAGTTTTTTTCCTGGGTATTTTTAAGTATATGGCATTTTATACTCAATTCTAATGCTACAACCATGGTCAGTTGTTTCAATCAAGGGTCCCTATAGCATTAATATCAGCTTCCTGAACCTGCCATTTTGATGACAACTGTAGTGCCAAATATTTGCATTTTCTAGTCAGTACCACTCTACCTACCTTAAGTGTCCTTTTCTCTATTGGCCAAAGCAAAAGAGAGGGCAGTCAGCAATAGTGTTTACAAGGTGAGTTGTCCATGAAAGCGTGCCTAAAGTGGAGAAACAGTTTACATTTCACATCATGCCAAATCTTTTCCAACCTTTGCTCAGGTTGGTTTCGTTAGGGTAAAGTTAAGCACTAGCATTCTTTGAAGTATGCAAAAACTGCTTCTTTGGCACTGAAGTTTTGTTCTCCATGATCCTTCCAGCTCTAAAGTTTAGTGTTGTGAACCTGGGGGCTGTCTTTTTGGCTCTGGTATTACACGCGACCTCTTTATTTCACAGTCAACCAAACCATGGTCACTCACTTCTGTTTTGGCAAAGACAAAAGAAGCAGAACTACAGTACTCATTTCACAGTAGCCTAAAGCACTGCCAGGATGGCCATTCTCTGTTCAGGTTAGTTTGTTAGCACAGAGTCATAACCGGGCATGCCATGAGGTGGAAGGGAGCTGCTTCTTCAACACTAAGGTTTATTTTCCACTTTCCTACCACAGAGCAGAATATATATGCTTTTGTAGGCAAAGTACAGTTGAATGAAGAACAAATACTGATTTAATGTTCTTTTTTTTTTCCTCCTTCAATATGGAGAGAGTCATGCAGGTACTAAAAAATGGTTTTTCTGTCATCCAGGCAGGGTATGAACTCTGCTGTTACTCAAGGTCGCCAGCTGAACATCTGACAAGCCTGCAGGAATGCAATTCACATAAGACATTCAGAAATTTCTACTGTGGCTCCTACTATTTCCATGACCACTCTTCTTATACTTTCGACCACCACTTTCTCAAGAAGCAGGTTGGAGAGTCAGGACGGTATAAAAAGCACTATTGTTTTTCTCCTCCCCAATCCTTGCTAACCTCAAAGGCCCCAGGTCTCAAAGCTCTGGGCTATGTGGGCCATTGTGCAGATGCAGTGGGTGATGTACTGGAGTTTGTTTACACCAGCTTCTTAGGGCTGACTGTATTCATCTCTTCTACTCCATATTTAGTGACATCATGCTTCTAGCTTGTAATCATCATGATGGGGGTATTTCCACTATGGAAACTGGCAAATGCTACAACTCAAGGCTCCCTTCTCCCAACTCACATACACACACAAACCAAGTTGTTAAACATTTGCTAGCACATCCCTCGGCAGGATAAACTGCCATTATACCAGATAGAGCTCCCTCATATGGCCAGGTGAGGTGAGACCCTTTTGGCTCTTAGAAAATGTTGAAAGCCTTTAGCCAGCTGAAGAGCTTCAATGAATTCAGATTGGAAACTTTGAGCTCAACTTCTCACTTTAGGACTGTTTGCCATGGCAATCCTAACAACATATTCCCAAGGGGCACTGGATTACTCGGCCTCCCCATACATAAGAGGTCTCACCCCCATCAGAGAAGAATTTGAGGGCCAAGATATTGGATATTACTCTACAGAGCAAATCCAAAACAAAGTAAATGGGAGGAGACTGAATCCAATGAAAAGAGCAGTAATTAGCCTGCTTTCAAGTTTCCTATCATCATTTTGAGAAGTGAGATCTCTTCCATTATCAAAGAAAAAAGGAGATTGTACACAAAGCCAGGAACCTATTTGAACTTTAATGACCAAAACAGAGAGAACTGGGTTAATTCCAATTCATAGAATGAATGAAATGGATGGAAGTTGAAACAATACAGGCTTGGAACAAACAGGATTTAGGCCACGCGTAAATCTAGGCAAATATAAAACACATGGTATGGTCTCAGAGCACATGCATTGTTCTGTCTCTCCCTTCCCAGTACTGCTTCCCTTAAAGATGATTGGTCATGTCTTAATAGTACTGGATCAAGAGAAAGTTGTCTGTTGGTACTCTATTTTAAATTCCAAATAAAGCACAACCCCAGTTTGCCCTCCTAGAATAAGGTCAACATCCAGTTCTGTCTCTGGTACTACTAAAGAATTGCCCAATCTGAGTGCTGGAAGAATATTGTCTACTTCAGTTCTCTTCTTTAAAAACTTTGGAAACTGAGGCCCAGAGAAGTGAATTCCTGGAAGTCTCAAAGCTGATTAATGGCAAATCTGGACCAAAATCTCAGGACTGATATGTTACTGTGAAGCACAAATCAAGTATTCCTTAAGGGCTCCCCCCTGTAAATATCCATGTAGAGATAAAATATGTCCTTGTGAAGTTGGGAAGACCCTGGTTTTCTAGATTTTGATCCTAGCTTTCCAATTGCAGCCCAAAGTCTATAGTTCTTCCAGATCACAGAAGTATTTACAAGTTTAATTCACATGCAGTCCAGAAATCTTGGCTCTTAAGTTATTGATAGCAAATGCTTGACACAAGAACATCTGTGAACCAGGCAAAATTCTATCTCATGTGTAGGGGGAATAATCATGGCTGGAGTAACTTTTCTGTATTCATAACCAACAAGTTTTTGCCTCCTGGTAGCACTTTTTCTGTCCTCAGAAATAATACTGGCTCAAAATGACTGAGTACTTGGAATATAATTTACCTCTGGATCACAGAATTCTATTACTGGGGACTTCCTCTATGTTCTTCAACCATTTCCCAGTTGCCTTTCTATGCTTCTGGACTTAAGTTCTAATTCCACCATTTACTAGTTGTGTGACCTTGGGCAGGAGACTAAACCTTTCTGGTCCTCAGCTTCCTCATCTTTGAAATAAGACTAGAAGGATTAGTTAACCCATTTAAAGCGCTTTTAACAATGTCTGGCACATTCCAAGCCCCCAATAAAATTAGTTATCATTACTACAAGCCAAAGTGAATTTTGTTAAAGCCTGCCCTACCAGAATGAGTATTTTCAGTGAATGAAGCAACCTTTAACTCTTTGGAAAACTGGCCTCAATATGTGGATAAAAATAGAATTCAAGTGGCACAACCTTCAAATGAGGGGAAAATTGAGTCTCCTTATCCAGTTCATTTGGAGAATGTGTGCCAGCGAGGATCAGGTAGTACCATTGACATTATAAATAATTAATTATCTTAACAGTCCCAGATAGGTGGGAAATTTTTTAAAACAACACAGCTTGGGTTTGGCTCTACACCTCTGTGGACCTTGATTTCTCTATCTGTGAGTTGAAAGGGTTGGATTAAATTGACTACTAAAGGCCCTCAGTGCTCAATTAATATTTTCAGAGAAATAAGATTGAATAAAATCTTGAAAGGTTTGTTGGAAAAGTTCTTGGTTTGTCACAGGGTTTTGGCTAGGGAAAAAAATTCTAATTTAGTGACCATCGATCACTGATCAAAAAATATGACTATATTATAATTATATGCCAGAATCATATAAAGCAGTGCAAAATGTGAAGAGACCTTAGACTAGGTCATGTATTACAGGGTTTCTCAACGTTGGTACTATTGACATTTGGGGCCAGATTGTTCCTTGTTTTGAGGGGCTGTCCTGTGCACTGTAGGAAGATTGGTGTATCCCTGGACTTTGCTCACTAGATACCAGTAGCACCTACACCAGTTATGTCAACCAGAAATGTCTCCAGGCATTGCCAAATGTCCGCTGGGGATATTATCGACAGATTTAGCATTGTATTTTATCTGTTAGCCCTATCCAGAAGACAAAATTACTCCCAGTTGAAAATCACTGATTTAGCCCCCTTGCTACTCAAAGTTCAGCAGGAGCATCACCTTGAAACTTGTTAAAAAAGCAGAATCTCAGGCCTCAACCCAGACCTGCTAAATCAAAAATGGCAGGCATTTTAGCAACAATCCCATGTGATTTGTATGTGTAGTAAAGGTTGAGAAACTCTGATTTAGTTTTAACTCTTGTTTGTATATCAGAATGGCCACTGATGCTTCAAAAAATACAGAAACCCACCATGATACATTCTGATCCAGTAGGTTTGGAGAAAGACCCCAGAATCAGTATTTTTAATTTTTACTGCTGCCTCTGCCTAATGGTTCTGAAGTACAGCTAGACTTAGGAACACTGATCTAGTTCAATCCCTTTATTTTACAAATGAAACTGATTCCCAAACTGAGGCAAGATTTCAAACTTGTCCAGGTCGCAAAGACTCAGTTGAAAAACCATAGTTAAGCCTCAGCATTAGGCCCCAAGTCCACTGACTTCTCATCTAGTACTTTTTTTTTTTTACTTTCCACTGCTTCTTTCACTGTTGTTAAAATTGTCTGCCAAAAGTTTTCTCCTTTTAAAGTGAGATCAAGGGAGCAGAGGTGTTGAAAAATCAAAAAAACTCTCACAACACCAAAAATGTTAGGAGTTACTGGCGTTGAAGATGGATAGTACCCTGGAAGGAATGCAGATTTTGTTATCTATCATTGACTGTAAGGAAGACTGCAATTAAAGAACGCTGACCTAAGGGAAGCCTATATCTCAACTCAGTTCATTAGGAAATATTGCAGGCAAAAGAGGAAATAAGGAGCAAGCAGAGAACATTCTAAACAGTATGGCAATGAGCCTGTATTCTACTTTAGATCAGTGTCAGCACTGAGGAGTCACATGACTGACCAGTTCCACCAGCAGGGCACCATTTCCCAGTAGGTAGCTTTCTACATCCTAAGATGTAGAAACACATCTTCTGAGTAGGATATGAGAGTTCAGTTGCAAGGTTCTCTGTGAGCCAACAGTCATTTCAGAAGAGTTTAGGAAATACCTCATTTCCCAGATTACATTAGAATACTCTGTATTGAATGAAGCAGACACTGGCTGTGGTTTGGGACTTCCAGAAGCCATTGAAATTAGTAACTGGGGGTGCGGGAGCAGTGCAAGGGTAAACCAGTGTGTTTTTTTTCACTGAATTTTATTTATTTTTATTTTATTATTTTTATTATAAAGATGTGGGGTACAATTCAGGGTTAGGTATACAAACGTTGATTATGCAGTACCCTTGTTGATGAGGTATGTCCTTCCTACCCTAGCAGTTTCCCTCAACTGCCAATCCCACCCCCCTCCCCTGGCAGTTTCCCACTACTGCCAATCCCTTTCTTATAGCCATCATTAATAAAACAAATAACAACAGATGCTGGCTAGGATGCAGAGAAAAAGTAACACTTCTGCACTGCTGGTAGGAATGCAAACTAGTGCAAACTCTTTGGAAGACAGTGTGGCGATTTCTGAAAGAACTAGAAATTGACCTTTGGGAATATGCCCAGAGGAACTCAAGTCATTCTCTCAAAAAGATACCTGCACACGTATGTTTGTTGCAGCTTTATTCACAATAGCAAAAATATGGAACCAACCATGTTGCCCATCGAAACTGGACTGGATTTTTAAAATGTGGTACATATACACAATGGAATATTATGCAGCCATAAAGAAGGACAAACATATAGACTTCACAGCAACTTGGATGGATCTGGAGGTGATCATACTCAGTGATCTATCACAGAAGCAAAGAATAGAGTACCATATGTTCTCACTCATAAGCAGACCTTGAACAATTATAATACCAGTGTGTTCTTGAAGCAAGGCCAGATCTAGAGGATTTGTCGCCTCCAGAAATTACCTTGAATTCTAATTTCCCCATATTTCAAAAAGAATGCAACATCTACATCTTAGAAAAAGAAATCTGGAAAAGGCAAGGCACAAAACAATCTTTGCAGGCTGCCCACCCCACCGCACCCTACATAGCCCAGGGCAAAAGCAAATTGAAATGGAAAAATTATGGCAATCCCTCCCCCACCAAAGGCTAGATTCTATAGTTTTTTGTTTTTGTTTTTTTCTAGGTCTCTAAGCTATTCATTAACAACTGTAAAGCATGCCCAAGGGACTCTGCTGGATCAAATTTATCTTTATCGTTAAAATGATTTGTTAGGACTTACGAATAATTTCTTTAACACCAGTTGATTATTGGGTTGTCTTATAAAAAATACTCACTTCCAACAGCATATGCTTGCCAATTTTCTCACCTAGAATTAATCAGCAAGTGGTACAAAATTTTTGAGTGCTTACTACATGCCCTGTGGCATGCTGGGCATGGTAGAACTCAGGATGGAAAACATAGGATATCATCCTCATTCTGAAAGAACTCACAATCAACTGTTAAACAGGTGGTACAAAAGCAGTTACACATTAAGCTGCGTGTGGTTGCTCAGTGAAGAAATGGAGTTACCTGAAAAAAATAGACTTCATGAAAGAAGTAGAATTTGAATTAAACTGTGTAAGAGGGAGTGCCTTTATGCCTTCCCAAATCACAAGTCATTTCTAAAGCAAGTAGTAATCTATATGTGATCATTGGTTCAAAATATGGTATCCAATCACCTATTTGGAATTTACATAGATTTTTTTCAAATGTTATGACATCCATATCTCAACAAATACTTATTGGACCCCTACTTTGTGTCAAGTCTTGTTCTAGGAGTTGGAGATACATCTGTAAACAAAACAGAAAAGTCCCTGCCCTCAAGAAGGGTCCATTCTAATTGGGAAAAGAGACAATGAGCACATATGCAAATAATTATAAAGCAAGATGAGAGAGTAAAGAGTGATGGAGAGTGTGGTTTTGTATAGAAAGAGCCAAAGATGACCTGTCTAAGGAGGTGACATCTAAGCTGAGATCTTAGTGGAGTAAGGGAAAAGATCAGGTAACTATCTGAGGAGAGAGTACAGATTTGTTTTTCTAGTCAATCCTGCCTTGCATGGGCATCAGCAAATCTTGCTAACATCCCACTCCCAAATTACACCCAAATTACATCTCTCTCCATGAGAGATGGCAGATTTCATTCTGTTCCTTAGTCCAGTGCACCTGCTTCTGAGCTAAAACCTTTCCATTACTCCTTTAAGCAGAGGGCTTATACTTACGGGAGAGCATACTACAAATTTTGGCAGAAGTTGGGTAATCATTTAAACTAGTGTTGACTGCAGAGCAGTGCTAGAAGATGAAAATGGGCTAGTTTTGATTTAGACAGTTTCATAACCACTAGACTTTATTTCGGTCAGTCATTAAATAATCAGAGTTAAAACTATTATTACTCCAACTTTATTATTAGTCTGACAATTCCTTTTATGGAAACAACTGAAAAATGTTTCCTAAACTTAAATTCAAAAAAGTCTTCTAACTTCTGTTTTGATCTTGCTAGTTTATTTTTAAGAGTACATTATATCTACTTTGTTCTGTAAGTCTTATGAAGGCTTCAGACCAAAAGCAATAAAATTTTCAACAGACCTAATTGCATTTCCACCTATCCAACTCCTCATGATTCTATGAAACATGCTAAATCAGCCTCACATAATGTTTGCCTCCTCAATAGACAGATGTTTCAGAACGGGAACTATGTCTTATACACTGTACAGTGTTTTTGACTCTATATTGCACCTAGCATTCTTCTTTGTCCTTAGGTACTCTATAAATACTTGCTGATTGATCAACTAAATGTTGGTGCTAATTTTGGTAAGCCTAGATAGAAGACATAATGCTGCAGAAACCGTGCTTTCAAGTCCTTTGTTGGTGAATTCACAGTTGTTGATGTGCTTTCTGATAGTGGGAGTCCTGGGGATAAGGAAAATTAGCCTAGCAACAAGGACAGCTTCCTGGTCAGACACTTAGTCACTGTGTGGTAATCTCGCTGCCTCAATCTGTACCACAGGAAGCCAAGTCATCTCTTGGATGTATGGGTCACTGCAGAGACACGTGACTTTCTCTTTTGGGGAACTCAGAGCCATGTGTCTATGAGGGAAATGGAAAGAGCATTCCAATATTTTATCTTTAAAACAGAATACCACGTACACCTAACTCTTCAGAGCAGATTTCTAAGATTACGTGGCAATCTCAAATAGAACTATTAATCATGAACAGAGAAAAAAATGTGACTTAGACTATGCTGGTAGAAAAGGCCATGAAATTGAAGGGACAGATACAAAAGATGTTTTGAAAGAACATATTAGATGACTGATAGGTTATGGGTATAAAGCAGATGTTAACGTTTCTAATTTGGGGACTGGAAAAATAAAAACTTTTCCCCCTTACCTTAAGCACTGCCATCTTTGTCAGCCCTAAAGGCCAGCAGAGCATGTAGCTCTTCTCAAGTTACTACTGTCTCTTCTGGTGTTACCTCTTTCACCCTCCTGTTTATTTGTTTGAAAGTTAAGCCTGTTTAGTTATCATTGATTCATTGTGGAGCTGTCAGGTCTGATTTATCAGAAGCTTCCTCATGGTGACCTTTAAAATACAACCATGCTATTGCAGCTATGCCATTTCTCAGTATCAGAGGAATGATTCAGTTGACATGGTCATCCTCTTTTACAACTTACTAAATGTATAGGATGTTGGGTAATTTCTGTCTGGCTCTATTTCATTAGAATTTAGGAACATATTAATTTGAACATTTTAGTTGCTCAAAGTATCCTTACCCACACTTCCAAACAAGGCTACAGTAAATGAGATGAGCACCACTATTGGAACATGTGGCAAGTTGCTATTTGAAAGAATGCTTTTAATCTTTCAGGTTGGTCTGCTTTGTTCTCAAAGGCAACCATTTCATGGATGAGTCATCTAATTTAGTAATGTGATTTCTTTTTTTGACTTTCACTTTTGAAACCATGCTAATTTTTTTCTTAAAGGGATACAATGTTTCCCTTACCAGCAAGAATTATTTTTTGACAGTTATCTTGAAAAACAATTTGATAAAGGGCCCACTGGAGCTTAACTAGTGGACCAAAAGAATATCATAGTTTTGTGATGCCTGCCAACAGGCATGATCTTCATCTTAAATAAGCTCAAATTAGAATTTTCCCAAGAAACTTCTGACATGGTTTCAGAGATATAGAATCATTTAGGAAGAGTGTGAGTAAATTGGTGCAGTTTTTACAGAAAGCAAGTTGAGTGACAATGTGATATTATTTTTAAGCCATCATTTGTCAAAATTTTAAAAGATTGATAAAAGCTGTGATGGCAAAAATGTAGGGTGATAAGCACCTTATACACCATTGATGGGAGTATATATTACGTTTCAGAGAGTAATTTAGAAATATAACTAAAAATTGCAAGTGCGCATGCCATTTGATTAAATACTTTCTCTTCTGGCACTTTGACTACAGATATACATGTATCATTTGGCAAAGGTATAGGTACAACTATACTCACTGTGACACTATTAGTTTATTACCAAAAAGAAACCCCAGAAACATCTTAGTTTACATCCACTAGTTGAATAAACAATGGTATATCTGTAATACAGAATGCCATAATGTTGTTACAAATAATAATGTGAATCTGTATGTACTACTTTGAAATATCACCAAGGTATATTCTTATTATCTATAGTCAGCAAACCGTAGACCCAGAAGATTTGATGGTGGCGTTCCCATTCAAATTCAAAAGCCTAAGAACAGGAGAGCTGATGGTATAAGTCTGAAAGTCAGCAGACTTGAGACTCAAGAGGAGAAATAAGGTGATATCGGCAAGAAAAAAATAGGAGGTCTCCATCTCTATCCCCCTCACAGAAATACTGATTAGCAACTATCCACACACAAGAATGTATTTGTGAAAATCCTAGAACCTGACAGTGAGGCTGATGCACCTTCCAGAGTACAAAAACAACAAAAAAAGATTCATTAGAAGCTAAGAGGAGTGGGGCAATTCCCTTGGGTCTCCTCCCACTCTGGTAGCTTTTCTGCCCTCTCAATAAATTCTGTTTTCTCAACTTCCAACTGTCTGTGTCCCTAATTCCTTCTGGGTACAAGAGAAGAACCCTAACCTGAAGTGCTGCAGAAGATCGTTGAAGCAGAAGAGCCATGCACCCCAAAAGCAGCCAGTCGACAGAGCTGACTGAACCAGGAGAGATGCTGGCAGAAGGCGAAACTCCAAAGCTGAGACACTTCTAGGGGCTGGCTTGCCAGCCCAGGGAATCAGCAGCACTCTCAAGACTTGGCTTGCCAGCCCATGGAACTGACACTCTTTGGGGCTCAGCTTGCCAAACAATTAGCTGAACTCTCAGAGCCCAGGCTGACCAGATAAAAATCAGCATCGGATTCTAAAATACATAACTTAAAAAATGTAGGATAGAGGAATTTTTTTAATGAAAAAAAGAAGGGTACGAAGAGTGGTATCACTTTGTTTGCATCTCCCCTCCTGTAGGCCAACACAGTTCACACCAAGATGGATTACCTGGGTCTACAATTTCTGCTATGGGAAAAAGAGAGCCTGAGGCAGACATCCAGCTGCCCCAGTGATCCTGGGAACTCTCTAGGAGACCTAAGGGAATTGTCAAAGCTGTGCCACCTGTAGTCAGCTTAAAAAAAAAGAAAGAGACAGTGCTCTCGATAATCAGGGCATAGACCTTGGCAGTGGCATCTCATTTCCTCATTTCTGCTGTGAGCCTCACCCACCAGAGAGCCCAATCAACCAGCAAACCCACCTGACCACAGAGTTTAGCCAGCAAATCCACTCAACTTCAGCATAACCAGTTCCCCTGCCTGACCAAAAGCCCCAAGCCCCACCTGCCTGCAGAAGCTACCAGCTGACATGTCCAAAACCCCAGAATGGGCTTACTGATGAGAATTTTTTAGCCAAAGCAAACCTGTAAAGACAGAAAAAGGTGACCATTTCCTCAAATATCCATACATCAACACAAGGATACAAGGAGCATGAGGAACCACCAAAAGAAACTAATAAAGCTCCAATATTTGACTCTAAAGAAACAGAGATCTATGAAATCACTAACAAAGAATTCAGAAGAATCCTCTCAGAGTTTAGTGAACTACAAGAAAATACAGATAAATGACCAAACAAAATTAAGAAGACAATATATTAACAAAATTATAAGTTCAACAAAGAAATAGAAACCATAAAAAAAACAAAAATCTTAGAGCTGAAGAATATAATTACTGTCTAAAAATTCAACAGAGAGCTTAAACAACAGCCTTAATCAAGTAGAAGAAAGAATCTGTGAACTCAAAGATAGTTTATTTAAAACTATCCTGTCAGAGGAGCAAAAAGGGAAAAGAATGAGAAGGAGTAATGAAGCCTATGGGATTTATGGGATACCACAAGCAAAACAACATATACATTATGGAAGTCCTAGAAGTAGAAGGAGTTTAGGGAGGCAGAAATTCTATTTAAAGAAACAATGAATGAAAACTTGGATTATAATCTATATCTGATAAGGAGTTAATATCCAAATATATCAGGAACAAAACTCAGTAGCAAAAATGCAAGTAATCTGATTTTTAAATGGGCAAAATACATGAAAAGATATTTTTCCAAAAAAAAAAGACAGACAAATAACCAGCAGGCACATGAAAATGTACTCATCACTAAATCATAAGGAAAATGCAAATAAAAACCACAGTGAAATATCATCTCATACCTGTTAGGATGGCTATCATCAAACTGTCAAAAGATAATGAGTGTTGATGAGGATATGGAGAAAAGGGAAACTTTTTGTTGGGAATTTAAATTGGTACAGTCATTGTGGAAAGTAGTATGGAGGTTTCTCAAAAAATTAAAAGTAGAACTACCATATGATCCAGCAATTCCTCTACTGGGTATATATACAAAGGAAACACAATAGCTCAGAAAGATATCTGCACTTCCATGTTCATTGCAGCATTATTCACAATAGCCAAGACTTGGAAATATTCACTGATGGATGAATGGATAAAGAAAATGTGGTGTTTGTATGCAGTGGCCTATTAATCAGCCATATAAAAGAGGGAACTCCCTCCATTTGTGACAATATGGATGGGCCTGGATGACATTATGCTAAGTGAAATATGCAACTCAGAGAAAGACAAACACTGGATGATCTTTCATGTGAAATCTAAAAAGGTCAAAATCATTTAGACAGAATAGAAGAGTGGTTGCCAGGGACTGGGGAGTAGGAGAAAATGGGAAATGTTGGTAAAGGGTTCAAACTTTCAGTAATAAGATGAATAAGTTCTGGAGATCTAATGTTCAGCTAGAGACTGTAGCAAGTAATACTATATTTCATACTTGACATTTGCTAAGAGATTAGATCTTAAGTGCACAAATCACAAAAATAGGTAACTGTGAGGTGATGAATGTGTTAAGTAAGTTGATCATGGTAATCATTTCACAATCTATTTGATATAAAATCATCATGCTGTAAACCTTTAATATATAAAATAGTTTGTCAATTATATTTAAATAAACCTAAAAATGAGTAAGATACAGTAAGTGCCAATTGTGTTAACGGTGCTTATAATTTTTACATATGGTGAAACTTGTTATTAATCAGTTATGTGATTTATCTTTATGAAATAAATGAAAGAAAGAAATAAGACTGTTATCATCTTGAAAAATCATAATCTATTACTCAAATTATGCTTAATATGTTAAAATTCATATTTTAACATGTTAAACATGTTAAAATTCATATTCATTTCTTATTGTTTCACTGCCACAATTTATTGACTGCTTTGGCAGAATATGTTATGAATGGGAAATTTTCAGAAGAATGACTTCCTGTATTAGAAAAGAAGAAGAGCTATCAGTTTGAAAGGGCATAAAATATCATTCAGCATTATAGCTTCTGAGTACATCTAAGTTGCTACAAAGTTCACAATTTTGTCCTTCTTTATGACTGTGCAATATTCCATCATGTATATGTACCACTTTTTTTTTATCCAGTCCTCCTTCGATGGGCAGCATGGTTGGTTTCATGTTTTTGCTTTTGTGAATAATGCTGCAACAAACATGCATGTGCAAGTTTCTTTTGCATAGAGTGATTTTAGTTCCTCCTAGTATATTCCCAGAAGAGGGATTACAGAGTTGCATGAAAGGTTGATTTTTAGATCTTTTAGGAATTGTCAAACTGTTTTCCACAGAGGCTGTACTAGTTTACACTCCCATCAACAGTGTAAAAGTGTTCCCTTTTCCCTGCATCCTCTCCAGCATCTGTTGTTTTTGAGTTATTGGTGATGTCCATCCTAACTGGAGTTAGGTGGTATCTCAGTGTGGTTTTAATTTGCATTGCAGAAACAAAGAACTGCGTACCACATGTTCTCATTCATCAGTGGACCCTGAACAATTATCATTATGCTGTAAGAAAGGGATTGACAGTGGTGAAACACTGCCAGGGGAGGGAGGGTAGGCACATCTTATCAATAAGGGTATCTCAAACCAGGTAAAGTGGGGACCAAAGTGAAACCCAAACATAAAGGCCATTTGTATACCTGACCCTGAATTGTACAACTTTAAAATAATAAATAAATATCACCTTAAAATAGCAAATAGATTTTTTTTTTTTTGAGTTGGAGTCTCACTCTGTCGCCCAGACTGGAGTGCAGTGGCCGCTCCCGGCCACCGCAGCCTCGACCTGCTGGGCTCCGGTGATCCTTCCACCTCAGCCTTCCGAGTAGCCAGAATTACAAGTGTGCGCTACCCTACCTGGCTGATTTTTTTATTTATTGTAGAGATGAGTTCTCGCCAAGTTGCCCAGGCAGGTCTCGAACCCACAGGCTCAGGCAATCCACTCACCTCAGCCTCCCAAAGCGCGGGATTACAGGTTGAGCCACCGAGCCCAGCTACAAATAGATATTTAATTACGCTGAATTCAAAAGGAATAACGGATAATCTAACTGAACAAAAAAGAAAGGGCATAAAATAATTCTAAAGAAAAAAATGCAAACAACAACAAAAATAAATAAGTAAAACAAAATAAAATAAAAATCAATAAGAACTGATATTTCAGCTTAAATTCAAAGGCAAGGAAAGACCAATGCCCCACAGTTAGGCAGAAAGAGTTACCCCTTTCTAATGGGAAAGTGTCTTAATCCATTTGTACTACTGCAATAAGAATACTTGAAACTAGGTAATGTATAATAACAGAAATTTATTTCTCACAGTTTTGAAGGTTGCGAAATCCAACTCAGGGTGCTGCCAAGTTTGGTGTCTGGTGATGTTTGCTTTCTGCTTCCAAGATGGCACCCTGTTGCTGTATCCTCTGGAGGGATGAATGCTATGTCCTCACATGGCAGGAAAAAAAAAAAAACAGAAGAAGCAAACTTGTCCCCTCATTTTATAAGGTGCTAATTCATTCATGAGGACAGAGTCCTCATAGACTAATCACCTCCTGAACATCCCATCTCTTAAAATAGTCACATTGGGAATTCAGTTTCAAAATGATTTTTGGAGGGGACACAAACATTCAAACAATAGCAAATAGTCAGTCATTTTGTTCCTTTTAGGCATTCAGTTGATTGGATGAAGACCACCACATTAGGGAATGCAATCTGCTTTATTCAGTCTACCAATTCAAATGTTTATCTCATCTAAAAATTCCCTTACAGATACACCCAGAATGGTTGACCAAATATTTTGGGCACTCAAAGGCCCAATCAATTTGGCACATAAAATTTACCATCACAGCCGGGCTCAGTGGCTCAGCCTGTAATCCCGCGCCTTTGGGAGGCTGAGGTGAGTGGATTGCCTGACCCCGCGGGTTTGAGACCCGCCTGGGGAGCGAGACCTCATCTCTACAATAAACCAAAAAATCAGCCGGGCGTGGTAGCGCATGCCTGTAATTCCAGCTACTTGGAAGGTTGAGGCGGAAGGATCGCCGGAGCCCAGCAGGCGAGGCTGCGGTGGCCGGGAGCGGCCGCTGCACTCCAATCTGGGCGACAGAGTGAGACTCCAAAACAAACAAAAAAAATTAACCATCACAGTACATAGTGTGTTTTTTAACTTTTTATTAAAAAATAAAAATGTATGCATAGACATAAGGAAATATTAATAGCAATCACCTCTGGGAGAGAGGGTCTGAGGTTTGCTATATGGATTAGAGAGTTCTTCCACCTTATACTCTTCTTTATAATTTTATTTTTATTTAATTTTTAAAGTTGTAGCCTGGATTTAATTTTAAAAACTGGTTAATAACAAAATAGAAGGTAATATGGAGGTCCCTTTAGCTCAGGTCCACAGACAGGGGTTCGGGAGAAGAATCTACTCAAAATTGCTGGTTATTTACAAGTTGTGATGATAACATATTTTTCCCTTTGCTTTTCCTTACCTTTTCTTTCTACTTCCTTCTTTCTGTTGTGTACCCATTGCCTCTCACTCCCATCCATGTCTCTTTTCTTACAACAACTTTGGGTCCCAACTCTTTACTTTCTCTCTTAGCCCAGTGATCCCAAATGAGGGCAGAGCCTATCTAATTGTCACACTGGGATAAGCTTATACATGAATTAATTAGTAGATGCTACTGACTGGCAATTATACTGTTTACTTATTCAACAAACATGTAACACGTACTGTGTCTACTATGTGCACATCATTGCACCCACAAACAGGCCATTCTACCTGGGGGGGATTTGGATATGTGAAATCTCCTCACCTTTAAGAAAAATGTTGTGTTGTTTGATATGGCTGAATATGGGTTGTTAAGAGGGCACATTGTGAGAAATGAAGTTGGAGAGGTCGACAGAAGGAATCAGTAGGACAATTTTTTTTATTATGTGAGATTATTTCTCTTTTTGTGGAACTTTTGGCATCCCTGTCTCCCCCCAACTAAATGCCATAAATTGCCTCAGTCACTTTAACAATCAGAAACACTTCACCATACATACTCACACTTTTTAAAATACTCCTAAAAGAACCCTCCTTGGTTGAGAACCACTGGGGTTTGATCAAGGATGACCTTTTATACTCTGATAATGAGTTCAAACTTGTTTCTCTAGGGCCTAAGCTTCTCAAACCGCAGTAGGAGATGGTGTGCAAGAGGATACTTAAATTCCTAAGACACATATGGCTAGTCTTATTAAAGTGCCAATTTTATTCAAGTATTTTTAAATTAATGGAGGTATAATAGCATATTATAGTATATTAAACATCTGAAGTAGAATGTTAATTGGCTATGAATTCTTAAAAGAACAGAAAGTTTCTATTTACACTGCTCCACTTCTAACTATACCCTAACCTTCTGGGGATATTTCCACTGAAAAATTTGAGGAGCAATGGAAATTGTAAGTCAATGAAGTGTTTGAAACAAGGAAAAAGTATGACCAGATATATGTTTTAGAAAGGTCACTTTGTCTACTATTAAAAAATGCACTGGAAGAAAGTGAGACATGCAGGCCAGTTGACAGTAATAACCCAGGACTGAAATAACAAGGGTCTATACTATGGAGAGGAAGGGTGGATATGAGAGATATTTAGGAAGTAGAATTGACAATGAATGTGTGGATGTGCAGAATGAAAGAGAGGAAGCTACTGAGGATATCAACCAGCTTTCTGACTTGAACATCTATTGAATAATATGAGAGAATTCAAAGGACCAGCAGAATTGGGGAAGAAAAGGGAAAAGTTAGTTCAAGTTTTTTAACATGTTGAGTTTGAGTTGGCTATAGATTCCCAACAGATATGTCTAGCATGCAATAGTAAATATGCAACATGCACCTCCAGCACAGAGATACGAGTTGGTGATCTAGCTTTTGAAATTGTAATTATGTTGGTAGTTATTGAAGCCATGGACATGGATGAGTTATCCCAAGGAAAATGAGCAGAGTGATAGTGCGCTAAGAACAACACTGGGAAGTAAGGGCATTCAAAGTTTTGATAAAGAAAGAGGAACATGCAAAGAAGACTGAAAAAGAGCAATCCAAAAGATAGGGAGAAAACAGGAAGGAATACTGCCACGGAGATCAAGAAAGAAAGAAATTTTAAGTAGAAGAGAGTAGCCAATAGTGTCAAATGACACAAAAAACGAAGTTAGATAGTTATTGAGATGTGTGCACTGTATTTGACAATTATGAGATAATTTTAAAATATGTTTGTGCAGATGTCCCCATGTTTGTGATGGAAGTGAACCATGAGAATTATGACTATTGCCTCAAGATTATCAACATTGCCTCCTGCACCACAAGTTGCTTGGCCCTATAATCAAAGTTATCTATCCATAACTACTTTGGATCATGGAGAGACTCCCGTGATCCATGTTCATACTATCACTTCCACTTCAAAAAATGTGGATGGCACCTCTGGAAAACTATGGCATGTTGGTCATGGTGCTGTCCAGATCATCATCCTTGCATACATCAGCACTGCCAAAGCTGTGGGCAGGGTCATTCTGAATGGGAAGCTCATTGGCATATTCTTCTCTCTATTTCCAACATGTCTGTCATAAATCCAATCTGCATCCTGCAGAAAGTAGACAAATATATTAATATCAAGGAAGTGCTGAGTCGGGCACTGGAGGATTCCCTTAAATGACGTTCTGGTCTACACTAAGGACCAGTTTGTCTCCTGTAACTTTAACAGTGACACATATTCCTCCATTTTTGTTGCTTGGGCTAGCATTACTCTCAATGATCATGTTGTCAAGTTCATTTATTATTAGGACAATGAGTCTGGATATAGAAACCAAATTATGAACTTTATGGTGAATATGATTTCTAGGAAAAAAAGCCCTGGACCAGTGTTCCCAGCAACAGCACAGTAGGAAGTGGCCTTCAGCTCTGGGCAGTCCTTTATCAAATATACCCCTCAACATCCTTAGGATCTCTATTTTCAACATGATTCCCATAACAGTCCCCCTGGAAGAAGAATTCCATCAATATAGTACACTATACCCAACAGGACAAAAAAAAAATGAGGTGGTTTTCTATGAACAAAAATTTTAAGCTGGCTGCCAATCAAAAATTATGAGACATTGCAAATAATGGCTTTAGTGCATACACCATTTGGACGTGGAATCAAAATGGGCCTTAGTATGTGGTCTTTTGGCATGGCTGTTTAGGCCCTGTAAAATATACTGGAACACTTTTCCCTTTACTTCTCTGTGTGATTCTGTGCTGTATTTCTTTTTCTCTACTGATCTACTCATAGGGGTTAAAAGTGGTTGTACATGTCTCTTTAACCACTAGCACCGTGCAGCTGTGACACCATTGTGAGTGTCACCTTTTAACCTAGGAGACCATGATATATGCCACAAAGTACAAAACCTAGTTACTCTAACACACTTAATAGAGGCGGTTGGCCCATTCAGGCAGGGGAAGGATATTTTTCATGTGGGCCCTCCGTGTGATAGGAGAGGTTCTTTGTCATGTATGTGTGTATATAGAGGCAGGGGGTTTCCTGTGAGCTCCAAGGGAGGTCTTAAAGTCAGGGACCCTTCAAGCCATATTTCTGCTTGTGTTTTTATTTGTGCATCCAATTAGAACAGATCTTATTATGACCTAAGAATAACTATTCCTAAGCTTCTCACCAGGAATTGGCTCTGTGGGAGGTCTGTAGCCAAGCACAGAAACTATTTACCAAGATGGAGTTTAGGGGACTCTGTGAGTAAAAGATGGGAGCCTGAAGAAATGTGGGTCTCACATAAAAAATTTGGAGTTGGTTACCCTGTCCGTGTATTTTGTGTGACATGAGAAATATCCTTAAGTCCCCAAATAGCTCCTCATTAAATTATGCCATCAGGATTCATTATTTAGGGCTTAGCATGGCTCTCTCTTTTTCAGTATGTTGGGAGAAATGCTCTTTAAAAAGATATACAGCTAGAACAAAGAAGGAGTAAGTGGGAGCACTGGACCCCTGAGAGAGAGCCAAAAAATATAAGTTTGGGCTGATGAGGTGAAAACTCCCAACTTTGGGAAGGGCTGGCTCAGAGCTTGCTTCCTTGCTTGCTTGCTTTCTATATTCACTGTGACAGCTTAGGCCAGGGAGCATCAGTCAGACCCAAGAAAATGTAGAACCACAAGTGCCATTACAATTGTCTCTTTAGGATGAAACCAGATGTTTGTTGAGCAGGAAGCAGCTTGGCACATAGAAAGAAGTGATTTGGGACTCCACTGAGGGAAGAAGACAAGACTTGGATAAGCCATGGGCTCATGCTGGCCTGAATTTTGAGCTTTTAACACTGTGGAAAGGGAGGAGCTCCTAAGAGGAGACTGAGAGAAGAAAGTGGAGGTCATATGTTGTTAATTAAAAAGAAGGAATGAGAAGAATGCTAAGCTTTGGCTTAATCCCTCCTTGTAGGTTGTTGACAAGCCACGTGTAAAGTTTAAGATGGGTATTTTTGAACTCATCCTTTTGCCCTACTGAAGCAGCTCCAGCTGTGTGGCAAAGAAGCAGATGTGGCAAAAAAACAGAATGTTTCAGGCGTTTAGTTTCAAAGGACCAAATGGAAATAGAGATCTGGTCCTTTGGTCTTCTAATCACTGAAGACTGAAGGGTTTGTGACTCTCTGGGGCTATATTTCTCACCCTAAGTAGGGGCCCTGTTTTTTCAGGTGTGATTACAGGAGGAAAAAGAAGAGCAATCAGGTTAAGTAGGTCCTGTGAGAGGAGAATATGGAATTTCTCAGGTATAATGGCAGAGATAAGTTCTGGGTCTGCCAAGGATCCTTGGACATTTCACTTAAACTGTCACTCAAGACTCCCAGCTGAAGCAATCTGTAAGTCTCCAAACAGGGAGAAGGTGGTTTTTCCCTGGATTGAAGGCTTCTAGATACCTAGGTCTCCTTTGGATGGAAAGTTGAAGGGAGATGCTCGACTGGGTATGCTTTGCCTGGGGAGAATATAAGGAATTTTAATGATTTCCTGTGTAAAGTCTTGAGGGGCCTTGGGTAGCCAGTATAAACAGGAGACATTTCAGTTGATTGGATTTATGTTCCTAAAATCAGGAAGCAGGCCAACATGGGCCTCTGTTTAGCTCCATTCCATGGAATTTGAAGTTGAAATGCAAGGAGTTGCTGCCTCAGATTTCACCTTGTAATCAGTAGCCACTCTGTCTTTTGGCTTTTTTCTCAGATATATATATATATATATATATATATATATATATATATATATATATATATATATATAGCGAGAGAAAGAGAGAGAGAGAGAGATTTATATAGATATACAGACTTCATTCCCAAGGAGATTAAGGGCTGAAAGAGGGAGGATAGGATGGAATAGGATGAGTGAGTCACAAAAGGACCTCCATCATGCCTGAGACAATATTTCTGTAAGATATCTGGATGGGGCCATAGGGTTTTGAATGTTCATTTCAGGAGATCCCTTGTGTAAGAAACACAAAGGACATCCAGAAGCTTCCATTCGTCATTTACTATACAAGCCTGTAGGGCGTACATCACTTTATCTCACACCCATATTTACCCTGTCTTATGCAAAGAGCTTGACACTAGGTTAGACAACCCTGGAATCCAGCTTGTCCTTTGCCATCAGCTAGTTGTATCAACTAAAAATTCACTAAGTAAGAGTAGCCACCATTGACTGCTGACTTACTGCATTAGCCCAATGCTCAGTGCTTTACATACACGATTACATTCCATCCTTTCAACAGCCCTGGGAGGTAGACACTATTATTATTCTCACTTGAGGAGGATACTGTTTCTCAGTCGAGAAAACTAAAGTTTAGTAATTGATTCAAGGTAAATAGTGATCAGTGACAAAGTGTGAATTAGAATCCGGAACTATCTCCAAAGCCCACGGTCCTAAGCATTACAGTGGACTGTTTCCATTCATAAACTGTGTACTCTTTGTCTTCCTTGTAAAATAGGAATAATACCTTGAAAAATACCTAGCCTGCTTTCTATATGAGGATATTTCAAGGTCAAAATGAGAGAATAGCCATCCCATTCCATGATTATGGAGTGTTATGGGTGAGGCATTATTCTAGGGTCTGGGTATTAAAAAATAAATAAGATGAGGTTCCTTCCCTCCAAGAGATTACTATCTAGTAATCTACCTTGAAATCTTACCATCTGTGAAACTGCCTTGAAAAACACAAAGCACTATACAAGAGCCTATTTCCTATGACACTGTTTTATTGCATGTGCAGTGAAGAGAAACTAACGGCCATAGGTACAGAACAAGCTAGGGTAAAAATCCCACATGGCTTTCAGCTGCTCCCTACAAAATTTGGCAACCAGCTGTTGCCAATCCCCAGTGAGAATGAAAGGAGAGGAAACAGGCAATAATTTGAAGTGTGACTATAATGTAGTGTGACTGCTGCTTTTTCGCAATCATATTAGGACATGCACATACAAAGGAGTGGTGTCCCCTTCAGACTAGCACCTTGGGAGGCTGAATCCCCGTACATTTATTGCAATAATGTTGCCATTGCTCAAAATGTTTTTTTGGAACTCCTCTTCAGTAATTGAGTACAGAGCCTGCGGCACATCCTTTTGAATAACCACAGTGGTGATAAATCTTTGTCCTTTGAGGGTGGCTTTGATTTTAGCAAACAGCCAAAAGTCATTCAAAGCCAATTCTATAGAATAAGGTGGGTGATCAAGCACAGTAACAGAGTTTTTAATTAAAAGACAACCACTTCCTCTCTTCTCGATTCTTTTCCCCATCCTACTTCACTCTACTTAGTCCTCTCTTCCTCTCTCTTGCTCTCCCTCCCAAGTGTGACTGTGAGCCATTAAGACTACTTTCCTTGTGTGGTTTACAAGCTAATGCAAACAGCAATTAAATGATTACTGACCAAGGTCACAAGACTAGGTAAGAGGTAAGCCAGGATTAGATGTTATGTCTTCTGCAAATCATAGCATTGAAAACTTTAGCTAAAAGAGAAACTTCATAATGACGAAAGGACCTAAATAATCGACATGGATGAGCAGAGGACTATGTGTTCTTCATCTATAAAGATTTTTCTATATCCTATACGGCATAAGTATAGCACTGTTTGATATCAGCAGGAATGTCCTCTGACTTCATACTTCTTTCAAGACAAATCCAACTGCGGACAGGCCAACATCTCTGAAAACCAACTTTCCAAATAGAGTAAAAGACACAGTCATAAAAAATGAAATCGCGTTCTTTGCAGCAACATGGATGCAGCTGGAGGCCACCATTCTAAGTGAATTGTTACGGAAACAAAAAACTAAATACTGCATGTTCTCACTTATAAGTGGGAGCTAAACACTGACTATGCATGGACATAAGGATAGGAACAACAGACACTGGGGACTCCTAAAGGGAGGAGAGAGAGAGCAAGAAGGTAAGGGTTGAAAGACCACCCCTAAGGATATCATGCCCACCATCTGAATAATGGATTTAATAGAAGCCCAAACATTGCTATCATGCAATATGCCTATGTAACAAACCTGCACATGTACCCATTGAATCTAAAATCAAATTTCCAAAGGAAAAAAATTATAAGTAAGCTAACTCTCTACTTCTCTACCCACTTGAAAAACCAAAACAATACTGTAGGAGAGTTAGGGCCATCCCTGAGCAAAATTGTGAAGGCAAGAAAATATATGTCCTTGGCAACCACTTCTCCATGTCTGTCCTCCCCTTCCACTGCCATCACCACCATCTCTCTATTTTCCTACCCTCCAGTTAAGGAGAAGAGTGTCTCATTAGTGCATTCATGTTAAAAGGTTACACAGACGCTACATTTTAGAAGAGGTAGGGGTTGTGATTAACCTACATGAAAAGAGATCAGACTAGCAGAGGATCTTGATGCATCAGTGAAGGGATACTTTTAGGTGATGTGAAGGTCTCCCAAATCACCTAGGAGAGGTAACATCCACCACTCTTGTGCATATCATTATCTCTAGAGAGAGCTCTATCACTGGCTACTTTTCTTCAAATGTTGGCTTCTGTTTTAAGATCTGGACTTTGAACCACATAATTTCAGAGCTGCCAAAGCCCTTAGAGAAGAGGCCATTCCCTCATTTTAAAATGGGAGCCTAGGATGGGTGTGAGAGAGAAGCAAGGGGAAGAATAACCTGCTCCCAGATCACACAAGGATATAATGGCTCTGATGGGGCTAGAGCACAGGTCCCTGGCTTCCCACCACACTGGTTTATTTTCTCTGGGCAAGCAGTTGTTTTCAGAAATGCCCAGCTACAAAGGCTTTTTGAAGTGGGACACAGATCCCATGCTCGTTTTTCTAGTTTTCTCTTGCTAGTGATACAAGAAGCTCTTGTGTTTCTCGGGGGAGGAGAGAACGAAAGAAATGTCAGAATCCTATGTCATTTCCAGAGGCCCAACAGCTTCTCTCTTTTGAAAATGAGCAATTCCTTTGGGAACCCAGGAGCATTGCCTTTGAGTCCAGGCAGCCAGTGTCCCTTCCACAGCAACTCGAGTTTGTGTATGCTGTTGAATCCCTAAGATGAACTATTGGAGAAAGTATTCCACCAATTATGTTTCCATGGGCCCAGAGCACATGGTCTTGATTAGAACGTGCAAGAGCAAAGCAGATTTCCCCCTGTGAAGGTCTGAAAGCAACTTGAAATTCAGCCAATATCGTTCTAGCAGCCGATGCCTGGCTTCCAGCTGCTGCTTGAAAATTCAACACTCAAGGAGATGATACCTTGGAGGGGTAGGTAGAGGTACAGAAGGCCAAGCAGGGGAGAGAACCACAGGAGAATGGTAGTTACAAGTGCTAGGTTATGGCTTCCCCCAGTTCTCTTCTGAAGTTTTGTGTCCCCTCAACTCCAAACCTCAACACACCCAGGAAGAGTTGATTGCCAACCCATCTAATATGGGCTCTATAGTGAGACTCACTGGACACTAGATCAGTCCCTACCTTCTGTACAAGGCCTTTCAGACTACTCTAGCTCACCAGGAAACCCTCATGGCCTTTCAGCTTTTTCACCAAGTACACAGTTGCTCACCAATGAGTACATCTTTCCACAATTATATCCAGTTGTTCAGTCTCCATTGGGTGTGTTAACTTTCTGTTCTTCAACTATATTGTGAGATTCTTGAGATCAGAACCTCTCTCTTCCTTTTTTTTCATATTCCATAATATCTCATTCAATTAAGGCCTCAAAGGTGAATGACCACAGAGGAGAGTTTGGACAAGTACACAAATGGTCCTCTCAGCTTTTGCTGGCCTTTTCCACCACATGGCCTCTAACCTGCACAGATATACTGAACAGGAAAAACTACAGGAAGGCCAGCCCCAGAAGAAACCACCAGAGATAAGGCAGGTGAAGGATGGATGAATGCTTTAGTGGGAATGAGGCAGTGAGGCCAGGAAAGTTGAGCCCAGGGCAAGGAAAAATATATTAAGAAAAGGAAATAATACTCCCTGCATTTTTTTGAGATTTTATTTTATTTTATTTTATTTTATTTTAAAGATGTGGGGTACAATTCAGGGTTAGGCATACAAATATCCATTATGCATGTACCCTTGTTGATGAGTTGTGCCCCTCCCTCCCCAGCAGCTTCCCTCAACTGCCAATCCCGCCTCCCTCCCCTGGCAGTTTCCCGCTCCTACCTATCCCTTTCTTATAGTATTATGATAATTGTTCAAGGTCCGCTTATGAGTGAAAACATATGGGACTCTGTTCTTGGTTTCTGTGATAGATCACTGAGTATGATCAACACTAAATCCATCCAAGTTGCTGTGAAGTCCATATGTTTGTCCTTCTTTATGGCTGCATAATATTTCATTGTGTATATGTATCACTTTTTTTTTATCCAGTTCAGCTTCAATGGGCAGAATGGTTGGTTCCATGTTTTTGCTATTGTGAATAGAGCTGCAACAAACATACATGTGCAAGTATCTTTCTTGTAGGATGATTTGAGTTCCTCTGGGTATATTCCCAATAGGGGGATTGCTGGGTCATATGGAAGGTCAATTTCTAGTTCTTTCAGAAATCGCCACACTGTCTTCCAATGAGTTTGCACTAGTTTGCATTCCCACCAGCAGTGTAGAAGCATTCCTTTTTCTCTGCATCCTCGCTGGCATCCGTTGTTGTTTGTTTTATTAATGATGGCCATTCTTACTGGGGTTAGGTGGTATCTCAATATGGTTTTGATTTGCATTTCTCTGATGATGAGTGAGACTGAGCACTTTTTCATGTGTCTGTTGGCTGCCCGTATATCTTCTTTTGAGAAGTGTCTATTCATGTCTTTTGCCCACTTTTTAATGGGGCTGTTTGCTTTTTTTTTTTTTTTCCCCCTTTTGGAGCATTTGAGTTTCTTGTAGATCCTAGATGTTAGGCCTTTGTCAGATATACAGTTGGCAAATATTTTTTTTTCCCATCCTGTGAGCTATCTCCCTGCTCTCTTGATGGTTTATTTGGCTTTGCAGAAGCTCATCAGTTTGATGAAGTCCCACTTGCCTATCTTATTTCTTGCTAAATTTTTATTTATTGTAGAGATGAGGGCTCGCCACGTTGCCCAGGTGGGTCTCGAACCCGCGGGCTCAGGCAATCCACTCACCTCAGCCTCCCAAGGCACGGGATTACAGACTGAGCCACCGAGCCCGGCTCTATCTTATTTCTTATGGTATGAGCACTTAGGGTTTTGATCAGGAATTGGTTGCCAGTTTTAAATTCCATAAGGGAGTCTCCTGAATTTTTTAAGATTCTTATAGTTTGAGGTTTTATGTTTAGGTCTTTGATCCATTTAGAGTTAATTCTTGTGTATGGTGATAGGTAAGGGTCCTGTTTCAATCTTCTGCATGTGATTAGCCAGTTTTCCCAGCACCATTTACTGAATAGGTTCTCCTCTCCCCAGTGGTTGTTGGTGGAGGCTTTGTGTGTTGAGAAATTGAGGCCTTGCTTCCAGAACCTCTATTTTGTTCCATTGGTCTGTATGCCTGTTTTTGCACCAATACAAGACTGTTTTGATTATTATAGCCTTATAGCAAAGTTTGAAATCTGGAAGTGTGATACCTCCTGCTTTGTTTTTTTTGCTAAGGATTGTGTTGGCTGTTCGTGGTTGTTTATGTTTCCATATGAATTTCTGTATTATTATTTTCAGGTCTCAGAATGATGCTGGTAATTTAATGGGTATTGTATTGAATCTGTAGATTGCTTTTGATAGGATGAACATCTTAACAATGTTGATTCTTTCTATCCATGAGCATGGAATATTTTTCCATTTGTTTTTGTCTTCTTGGATTTCTTTGAGCAGTGTTTTGTAGTTCTCATTGTAAAGGTCTTTCACTTCTCTCGTTAGGAAGATGCTGAGGTATTTCATTCCCCCTGCATTTTTATCTATGGGTTACCTTGCTTGGAGGAATATTTGTGGGAGAAGGGGAAGTCGAGAAGAATCCAACTTCTTTAATTCTGGTGTTTGCTAATGCCAGATTTAAACCTTATAGTTCTTATTTGGGTACATCTAAGAAACTAATTTTTGCTGCTGTGGCTGTTTATTTAAGGGGAGGAACTAGAAGGGTAGGCTAGAAGAGCCAAGAACCATATGGAAGCATGGGTGGGTGAATGTGTGTGTGTGTCTATATATTTGCTCTTTATTTTTCACAGTGTGTCCCAGCTTATGTGCTACTAGACAGAAATTCTCTGAAATGTCACTAACACATCCCAATCCACACAGCTCCCAACACCAATAAGATAGCGTGAGAATAATGAGTGCCACATGCTAAGTGGAAACACATGACCTATCTGTCAAACAGGAGTCAGTTTTTCCTTAAAGATGCAAAACATTAGTAGAAAAGGAACCCCAAGCTAGATGCCAATAACTGGAAATAACTTCTCTGCAGACAAGCTGGAAAAAGAAGCTGGTTTCTAGTTTGTTTGTTTGCTTTTGTTTTGCTTTGTGTTTGTTTTTGTTTTTGTGGTGTCATGAATCTTTAAAGCACCCAGGACATTAAGAAGTGCTCTGACTCTTGGGAATTTCTGCAGGATTGCTCAGAAACAGCACAAAGATGGTTCTGGACATTTCCTGGGCAAGTGTCACATACCTCAGTAGAATTTTTTGCTAACTTTTATTAGTTTGGCCTGTTTAGGATAGCAACCTATGTTATGACATTCTCTCAGACTGGGGCTCTAAGCTGTCTAAACTGCACTCAAGTTCTCTAGAAAGCATTATTAGAGAGGGCCATAAGATCTTAGAAGTCAGAATCTATCTTTTCCTCCTTTATATACCCCAGAGTGCCTTACTCAAGACTGCCCATTCATCACTACCGTCATCACCTTCAAACCAAGAAGTAATGAGCTTATAGAAGCACAGTGAATAAAAGTCAGACAAAAGAAAGCACTTATAAACAATAATTAAGGAAGTTTCTCAATAAATATTTTGAGTGAAGGTGCTGTGACATCTGTCTGAGGTAGTTTGCACTGTTTCTCAAAGTCCACTCTTGCCCTATGATTTTGTTATCTCAAAGTCTTCCCTCAATCCAGTAGTCATCTGGCCCACCTTCATTGCTCCCTTCTCTTTCACATAGGGTGCTTTCTCCCTGCTTGTTTTAGACACATGTTTCAGCCATGGCAGCTTTGTTGAAATGTGCTGTTGCTTATTAAAGGTGGAAGGTAACATAACGAGTAATTTCAAGGGTGGCCTGGTGGGTACTCCAGTGTCAGGAATTCCTGGAGTTTGAGCATATGTTGCTGGGCAGGTTGAGGTGAGCTAAAGGCAGGGATGGGAGTGAGTCTCTATGTATCTTTAGATATATGTACTTTTGGGTGAGTCTCTATGTATCTTTAGAAATCTTTTTTCTTTGGAAAGAAACACACACACACACACACACACACACACACACACACACACACGCATATACACATGCACCTACACACAGAAAGCTTTCCCAGACTACAGGGAAGCTGAAAGATAGAACGACACCCTTGTCATTTGAGGGCAAGAGAGCCAAGCTTAATTTTTTGTAAATAAAATAATTTCTAAATGACAGTACTAACTATAGACTCTTGGAACTAATGATACCTGGAGCTTGGATGTACCACTTGGCTCCTTTCTGGGTTGTGGAGCCCTGAATGCTAAAGCCCTTCAGCCAATTTGTTCTTGAGGATTCTCAGGAAGGCCATAAAGAGAGAGGGTTCTCATGCTGAAATGTCTGATAACAAAAACTAGCATAAAAGACTCCAAAAACTGCAACCTTGCACAAAGGCCATTACAACCTTACACGAAACACTTGTGTGAGAACATCTGCCCAGAAACTGCCTGTACAACCTTGACTGGGGTCACCATTGTTATCGATCCTTGTAGCCAAAGATAATTATCTTAAAACAATTATGCAGTCCCCCTCATTTTTTCCTTAAAAACTTTTGTCTTCCTTTACCTCCCTGAATGTATGTGTGTACACAGTTTACTGTGGCACATGTATTCTCATTGCAATACCCTGTTCCCAAATAAATATATCATTGTCAGGAAGGAAGGAAGGAAGGAATGAATCTAGGGGAATAAAACCTATTCTCAAATATTCAGAGAATATATTAACTTCTCTGTACTTTGAGGTTGTACCTGCTACCTCCTTTTGGAGACACTGAACCAACATAGTTCCTCAGAACGTTGACCTTAATGTCTCCCCTGCTGTCTTGAGTTTAATAGATACTGGGTTTGGTATTTCACCTGAAATCCTGATGAGTTATCAGAGCTCTCCAAGCTACTGAAAGGTGACTACTGCTGGCTCCGAGGTAGAACCAGATAACAGTTTTGGTCAATAGGTAACACAATGGGACATAAGAAATCCAGGGGTTCATCCCAGATTTGGATACTTAAGTTGCATGAGGAAAATTACCTAACCACTTCAGTAAATCTACTTGGACTGTATTCCTTCACATCTGCTATGCTTTCTTGGAATTGTCCTAAAGTCCTATTGGGTATGTTTAGTTAGCAGGATGAGAAATACCAGGGCAGGGAAGACTTCCTGGTTCTTAACTTCCTGCCATAATCCCAGTGCCCTGAATTTATCAAGCACACACATTCCGGTTGGCTATCTATGTGTAAATATGATCTCAACACCGCTCATTGTCATGACCCAGGAACACTCAGAGATGAGGTTTGCTTTCTTTCATTTCTTCCTCCTTCCCTCCTTTTTCTCCCTCTTTTCCTTCCTCTCTTCCATCCCCCACTTTCTTGCTTCTTTTGTTCTTTCTTTCTGTCTCTTTACTACTTTTAGATTCAGATATTAAAGGCAGTTCCTGAATATCTGTGCTGTATTCCAAATGGCTGGGTGAAAACAAGTGTACTAACTTGGATGCAGCGATTCCTGCGTGGCACAGAGCTGACTGGCCCTGAGGCCTGGCCAGACCTGACATGTCGGGTCAGGGAAGCCCTGCTGTTCTTGCACTCTGTCCTCCACTGCTCTGGCTCAGCTCAAGGCAGAGTGAAGTGGCTGATCTTGTGTATTTTGGCAAAGCAGCACTGTTGTAATAGTCCAGAATGAGGTTTCCCTCAAGTCAGTGTACAGTCCCCCGGGAGACTGTGGATGGCCCAACATAGCTGAGAATTCACTCCCTTTTAAGACTTCATCAAGAAGTAAAATGTTCGTTGACTTCCTTAGGGAGTGTTGTCAAGCCTGGAATACCCACCATGGGAGGCCTTCCAAAGAGGAAAGAGTTCCTAGGTTCATAAAATGCAGTTAGCTCAGCAACCTAGGGAAGACACAAAGCTGGGTGGAGGCATTTATACAGGATGGGTAATAGGCATTCCCCATTTCTACTGACAACAACACAGCAGGAAGTACCCTTAAACTGCAACAGGGGAACATTAAGTCACAGCCTGTGTCAATGGCAGGCAATGGCCCAGACTTAGAGGAAGATATGGACAATTCCAACTTAAGCAGGTTGGGAGCTAGATGTCCATACCTTGCATGGGAAAATTTAAGGAAAAATACACTAAATGATCTGCAAAATTGCTTTTATCTCAAGGAGTTGCTGAATATCAGTATCTGCTCAAACAGGGTGCACTTAATACATGAGCCTAATCTGAGGAACTGAAAATGTTCTTTTCCAGCTTTGCTTTGTCCTTTTAGATAAGAGAGCAGCTTCAGCTTCAGTGAGAGCTAAAGATGAGGGGTTTTTTCCTTGCCTGAAACAGAAAGCCTAGAGTACCAGGCATCTTTGGATTATTGTCATCATCAGTCGACAAAATCTCTGCACTGGCTTCCAAACCTATGTTCCTCCTGTCCATTTTGTCATTCATTTATTCCCCCACTCCGGCCTTCCAAATTATTTTCTCTTCCATTTTGCTCTTTAGAGACAGTAGTCCCCCCTTATCCTCAGTTTCCCTTTCTATGGTTTCAGTTGCATGCAATCAACCTCTGTCTGAAATATTAAATGAAAAATTCCAGAATAAACAATTCATACATTTTTACAATGCATGCTGACCTGAGTAGCATGATGAAATCTTGCACAACCTGCTCCAACCCAGGATGTGAACAATCTATTTGTTCAGTGTATTCATGCTGTAGATGTCACCTGCCTGTTAGTCACTTAGTAGTAGGCTCAGTTATCAGATTGAAAAAAACACAGTATGAGGGGGACCCAAAAAACGGAATTCATTTATTTAAAAAGTGTATTTATTCTTGCACATTTAAACTTCAGTCACCTTCAAAGTACTCTCTATTTGGTGCAATAAGCCTATGAAGATGCTTTTTCCACTGCTCAAAACAGGGTTTGAAACTTATCAATTTTTATGCCTTTTTGTGCTTCTGACATTTTTTGTTTCACCTCTGCCACCTCAGCAAAACGTGCCTTTTGAGGACTTTTTTCATCCAGGGAAACAAACAAACAAAATTCACTTAGGACAAGATCAGGTGAATAGGGAGGGTGGGGCATGGGGGTCATGCTGTTTTGAGTCAAAAACTACTGAACACTCAGCATGGTGTGGACAGGTGTGTTTTCATGATGGAAGAACCAGTCACCTGTTTGCCAGAACTCTGGATGTTTCTTCTGCAAATTGTGACACAATCTACTCAAAACTTCCAGATAAAATCTTTAGTTGACCACTTGATCCAGATGAACAAATTCTGAGTGTACTATAAGAGGGCCACCCTCTAAAAGATAATTCTGGGTTTTCTGGGTCCCTTCCCCCACCCTGTATATAGACATATCTCATTTTACTGTGTTTCACTTTATTCCACTCTGCAAAGATTATTTGTTTATTTCACAAATTGAAGGTTTGTGAAAACCCTGCATCAGGCAAGTCCATTGGTGCCATTTTTTTTAACAGCCTATATTCTTTTTGTGTCTCTGTGTCAGCATTGTTTAGCAATAAAGTGTTTCCTAATTAAAGTATGTGTGTTGTTACTTTTAGACATAATGCTAATGTACACTTAATAGACTACGATACAGTGAAAATATAACTTTTATATGCACTAGGAAACTAATATGTGTGGCACTTTACTGCAATGTTCACTTTATTGTGATAGTCTGGAACCAAACCCTCAATATCTTGAGGTATGCCTATGTATGGCTCAGTACTATCTGTGGTTTCCAACATCCACTGGTGGTCTTAGAATGTAAGACTGCAAGGGTAAGGGGGGACTACTGTATATGTTTCTAACTACATATGACCGGTATATGCACTAGTCAAAATAAGATAAGCTATGTTACAATAACAAAATAGACTTAATCTCAGTCCATGCACAACTAAAGTTTCTTTCATATACACATAAAATCTGATGCAGTTCATCAAATGCTCTCTTCTAATTTGGACAATTCTGGGATCTAGGTTTCTTCTATTCTGTGATGATGCCATCTCAACATGAGGCTTCAAATTCTCTGCAGCCAGGGAAAGAGAGGGCTGATGATTTCTGTGAGACTTTTAAGGAACAGGTTGCGTGTACCCTATATTCATTTATATCATTTCTTTCACACTCCATTGGCAAGAATGTAGTCACATGGTTTCTACCAGGAGTGCCAAAACAATTTACACACATTTTAAGAGATGTTATCTATGTATCTCGAAGTTGAATTGAATTACCATAGCAATGTGTAGTATGACATTTGCTCAAAAGATGGCATTAATCAAATGAACGCTAGCATCACCATTCAACAGGCAGGACAGTCAAAAAAAAATACAGGAAACACGGTTGTTGTCATTCGAGGAGCACATGACCATTTTGAAGTGGTATTTGAAATTCAAGAATGTCGTATAATACAACAATGGAAGCATGAGTATGCAACAGAACCTCCAACACTCCTAGCAATTGCACCATTCATTGAGACACATGGTACTGTGTGTGATGTGCACAAGGCAAGATCCAGGAGGCCTCACACAGCAACAGGTCCTGCAGTAGTTCACCATAATCAGAGGCGTCTGGACGCTGATGACAACTACTTTGAGCACCTCTTGTAATTGCAGAAGTCAAACGTGACTTGTATTCATCTTTTGTTATTGGTATATATTAAGCATTACAATTTTTTATTGTAAAGATGTGGGGTACAAGTCAGGACTAGGTACATAAGTAGTTTATGTACAGGTGAAATTTGGACCCCCAACTCGTCATCACTTCTCTTGGTTTGCAATTTTAATACCGTTTTTTTCTTTCTTAAAATGTGTATGTGGTTTTTTTCTTTTTTTTTTTTTTTTTGGCACCCTCTTATACAATTGCAAGGAAGGGTGGGAAATGTTAGTTTCCTGTGAACCCAGGAAGAGGAAAAGCAGGACTTAGTAAATATAGAACATTGTCTCTGCCAGAGTGTATGTCTGTGGTTTTATGCCTCCCTTTTCATATTGGTGCCAGTTCCTTAGAAAAGCTTGTTACCTCCCAACCCACACACACAGAGAAGGATGGGTGTAGCAAGATGCAGTGGACATGAACTTAACCCCAAAGCTAAACTAATTAAGGCTAGAGCATGGCACCCCTCAAGGCCACAGTAGCACATGAATCTAATCTGTGCCTCTTTCTTTAACAGCAAAATAAGGATGTAATACTTATATTATGCTGTTGTCAGTATTTAAAATACCATAGAGCAGACATAGGTAAGAAAATGACATCACAGAGAAAGTCTTCAGTTTCCCCATGAAGATGCATGGCTTCTAAGGTGGTTCTAGAAGCTTTCAGGCAGGCTTCTCCAAGATGTAGTGAGGCCTGGAGTAAGTCCCTGATATGACAGCTAAAGATGGTGCCTGCCACTGTCAGTCTGGGTATATACAAGGTCTGACAACTAATTTCGTGAATTCGCCACTGTGCACTTATGTTGGGAGCACTGTAATAATTCAGGAAGGCGTCATAACCTTGATATATCAGTGTCTTGTAGCTGTGTTCATGTCGACGTGTGGCAGTGTCTTGGTGAGTGGCATTCATTATTGTTGCATGTTTTTGTATCCATTGTGAGAATATTGGAGCTTGAATTAGAGCAACAAACAAATATTACCTTTTTTGTTAAACTTGGCAAGAATGGAAGTGAAATCAGGGGGATGTTAGTCCAAGTTTATGGGAATAATGTCATGAAGAAAATGGCAGTGTACAAATGGATTAAGCATTTTTCTGAAGGGAGAGAAAGTGTCACTGATTAAGAGAGGTCAGGAAGACCAGTAACAAGCAGAACTGGCAGGGCTCGGTGGCTCAGCCTGTAATCCCAGCACTTTGGGAGGCCAAGGAGAGTGAATTGCCTGAGCCCACGAGTTCAAGACCGGCCCAGGCAACTTGGAGAGATTTTTGTCTCTACAATAAATAAAAAATTAGCTTGGTGTGGTAGCACACACCTGTAGTTCCAGCTACTTGGAAGGCTGAGGCAGAAGGATGGCCAGAACCCAGCAGGTCGACTCTGGAGTGGTCGTGAGTGTGCCACTGCACTCCAGCCTGGGTGACGGAGTGAGACTCCCAACTCAAAAAAAAAAAAAAAAAGAAAAGAAAAGAAAAAGAAAAAAAAAAACAGAACTGATGAAAACATTGCAAAAAATGCGTGGGATTAGCTGGGCTCAGTGGTTCAGCCTGTAATCCCGCGCCTTGGGAGGCTGAGGTGAGTGGATTGCCTGAGCCCGCAGGTTCGAGACCCGCCTGGGCCACTTGGCAAGACCTCATCTCTACAATAAATCAAAAAATCAGCCTGGCGTGGTATAGTGCGCGCCTCTAACTTTGGCTACTCAGAAGGCTGAGGCAGAAGGATCGCCAGAGCCCAGCAGGTCAAGGCTGCGGTGTCCGGGAGCGGCCACAGCACTCCAGTCTGGGCGACAGAGTGAGACTCCAACTCAAAAAAAAAAAAATGCGTGGGACTGTGTGCCAAAATCGTTGACTGACTGTGAGAAGCATAGCAGACCAAATAAGCATCTATAGAGGAACAGTTAAGAAAATTTTGACTGAAACTCTGCATGAGAAAGATGGGTCCCAAAAATGGGTCCCAAAAATGGGTCCAAAGATGCTCTTGCATCACGACAATGAACCAGATCACACAACACTGTCCGTGAGGGAGTTTTTAGCCAGTAAACAAATAACTGTATTGGAGCACCCTTCCTACTCATCTGATCTGACCCAAAATGACTTTTTTCTTACCTGAAGATAAAGGAAATATTGCAAGGAAGATATTTTGATGATATTCAGGACATTAAGGGTAATATGACAACAGATCTGATGGCCATTCCAGAAAAAGAGTTCCAAAATTGCTTTGACGGGTGGACTAGGCACTGGCAATGCTGTGCAGCTTCCCAAGGAGAGTACTTCAAAGGTGACTGTAGAGATATTCAGAAATGATGTAGTATAATTTCTAGGATGAGTTTGCCAATGTAACTGTCAGATTCTGTATATTTCACCCTTCTGAAGAAACTGGCTCGTTTTTTGATAAGCATGCCTAACTGGGGATATCATCCAGCTTTACCCATTAGGCAAGTAAGGGCTTCATTATATAGCCATAAATCTATTTATAGTTTTGTGGCTATAAATAATAATAATTTATAAATAATTATTTATATTATATTTATAAACAATTTTATATATAAATAAATATATTTCTAAATAATGTATATTATTTATAGATCATAATTTATAAATAATAGCTGCCAATTATTTAATGTTTGTTATATGATAACCCTTTTATATTCTTATCTAATCGGCAGGAAAACTCTCCCAACTTTACAAATGGGGAAACTTAACTTCAAAGAAAATTGCCAAAGGTGGTGCAGCGAAAAAGTGACAGAGCAGGGTATGGATTCAGGTCTACATGGCCTCTAGTGCCATATAGATGAATTAGGGCAATACTGCAAGTTTTATATATATATATATTTTTTTTTTTTAATTGTGGAGTACAGTTAAGGGTTAGGTATACAAATATTCATTGTGCAGGTACCCTTGTTGATGAGGTGTGCCCCCCTTTCCCCAGACAGATATTGACTACCATTAATCCTACCTCCCTTCCACTCCCTGTCCCCCAATAATTTCCCACCACTGTCAATCCTTTTCTTATAGTATTACGGTAGTTGTTCAAGGTCAACTTATGAGTGAGAACATGTGATACTCAGATCTTTGTTTCTGTGAGAGATCACTCAGTATTATAAACTCTAATTCCATCCAGGTTGCTGCTAAATTCATGATTTTGTTCTTTTTTATGGCTGCATAATATTCCATTGTATATATGTACTGCCTTTTTTTAATCCAGTCCTCTTTTGATGGGCAGCATGGTTGGTTCCATGATCCTGTTATTGTGAACAATACTACGATAAACATACGTGCGCAGGTATCTTTTTTATAGAGTGATTTGAGTTCTTCAGGGTATATTCTCAGTAGGGGGATTGCGGGGTCATATGGAAGGTCAATTTTTAGAGCTTTTAGGAATCGCCACACTGATTTTCACAGAGGCTGTACTAGTTTACACTCCCACCAACAGTATATAAGTGTTCCCTTTTCACCACATCCTCTCCAGAATCTGGAGTTGTTATTTTTTGAGTTATCGATGATGGTCATTCTGACTGGAGTTAGGTGGTATCTCAGTGTAGTTTTAATTTGCATCTCCTTGATGACTATTGAAGTTGAACATTTCTTCATGTATCTGTTGGACGCTAGTATGTCTTCTTTTGAGAAGTGTCTGTTCATATCCTTTGTCCACTTTGTAACGGGGTAGCTTTTTTTTTCTTTTCAGCACGTTTGAGTTCCTTGTAGCTCCTTGATGTTACACCTTTGTCAGACATGGAGTTGGCAAATACTTTTTCCCAGTCTGTGGGTTTTCTCCCTGCTCTCTTGATAGTTTCTTTGGCTTTGCAGAAGCTTGTCAGTTTAATGAGGTCCCACTTGTTTGTCTTATCTCTTATGACCTGTACATTTCGCGTTTTGCTCAGGAATTGTATGCCAGTTCCAACTTCCTTAAGGGTGTGTCTTGCATTTTCTAAAGATCTTATGGTTGGAGGTTTTACATTTAGGTCTCTGATCCATTTAGAGTTAATTTTTGTGCATGGGGATAGATAGGGGTCTTGTTTGAATCTTCTGCATGTGGTCAGCCAGTTTTCCCAGTACCATTTACTGAATAGGTTCTCCTCTCCCCAGTGGTGGGAGGTGGAGGCTTTGTCAAAGATGAGTTGGTTGAGGAATTGAGGTTTTGCTTCTGCAATCTCAATTCTACTCCATTGGTCTATATGCCTGTTCTTGTACCAGTACCAGGCTGTTTTGATTATTGTAGCTTTATAATACAGTTTAAAGCCTGGTAGTGTGATACCTCCTGCTTTGTTTTTGTTTTTGTTTTTATTTTTTTGCTGAGGATTGTTCTGGCTATTCTTGGTCATTTGTGTTTCCATATGAATTCCTGTATTGCTTTTTCTAGATCTGAGAAGAATGTTGCTGGTAATTTGATGGGTTTTATTGCATTAAATCTGTACATTGCCTTAGGTAAGACAGACATCTTAACAATGTTGATTCTTCCAATCCATAAGCATGGGATATTTTTCCACTTGTTTGTGTCATCTTTGATTTCTTTGAGCAGTGTTTTGTAGTTTTCATTGTAAAGGTCTTTCACATCTCTGGTTAGGAAGATGCCAAGGTATTTCATTATTTTGTGGCTATTGTGATTGGGATTGTGCTTTTTATTTGGGTCTCTGTTTATTGTTGGTGTAAAGAAATGTTATTGTCTTTTGCCCATTTATTTTATACCCTGAGATTTTGCCAAAGTCCTTTATTAGTGCAAGGAAGTTTTTAACAGGTTCTCTTGGGTTTTCAAGGTATACAATCATGTCGTCTGCAAAGAGAGATAACTTGACATCCCTTTTCCTATTTGGATACCCCTGATCACCTTCTCTTCTCTGCTTGCTCTTGCCAGGATTTCCAATACTATATTGGACAGGAGGGGTGAGAGTGGGCATCCTCGTCTTGTTCCAGTTTTCAGGGGAAATGTTTCCAATTTTTGTCATTTTAGGAGTATGCTGGCTGTGGGTTTCTCATAGATGGCTTTTATTATTTTGAGGTATGTTCCCCATATGCCTAGATGTTTGAGGGTTTTTATCAAGAAGAGGTGCTGGATTTTATCAAACGCTTTTTCTGCATCTAATGATATAATCATGTGGTTTTTGTTTTGACGTCTGTTGATGTATTTAATTACATTTATGATCTTACGAATGTTGAACCAGCCTTGCACCCCAAGGATGACGCCTACTTGGTCACGATGGGTGATTTTTGAGATGTGTTGTTGAATCTGGTTTGCTAGGATCTTGTTGAGAATTTTGGCATCTATGTTCACCAAAGATATTGGCCTATAGTTCTCTTTCTTTGTTGGGTCTTTCCCTGGCTTGGGCATCAATGTGATGTTAGCTTCATAAAATGATTTGGGGAGAGTTCCATCTTTCTCAATCACCTGAAATACTTTCAGTAGGATTGGTATCAGTTCCTCCTTAAATGTCTTATAGAATTCTGCTGGAAAGCCATCTGGTCCAGGGTTTTTTCTTTTTGTAGATAGTTTTCTTAAAACAGTCAATTTCCTTGACTATTATTGGCTATTTAGGGTGTTGATTTCTTCTTGTTTCAACCTAGGCAGGTTTATGAGTTAATTTTACTTTAAATTTATTCTGTCCCTTCCACCTTTTTGGAATTTAAATGTGGTTTTTTCTCCATTTTTATGTTAGATTCAGGGGGTACACATGCATGATTGTTACATGGACGTATTATGTAGTGGTGGAGATTGGGTCTCAGTTCAAATGTCATTTTTAAATGAAATGATAGAGATTTTCACTTGCAGAAGCTTTTTGTTTGTTTCACAAAATAAAATCCAGCCACCCTATGTGGTTCTCAAATTAAGTGATTTTTACTCTTCTATGTAATTATAAACTCTGAGAAGCAGTGGAGTAAGCTACCCATCCTGTGTCCAGCAATATATCTGTCTCTTCTCTGGGCCTTATTATCTCTACTTGCTGCTTATTTTCTCAACTTTGCCTCCTGCCCTGAAAGGTAAATCTTTAGATTCAAAGAACACAGTCAGTGTCAGGTATTAGTGATGATAAACTAATCACTGCTCTATCAAATGCTTAATGAGGCACCTAGGGGAAGGCACACATACCATGTGTACTTGTTAATGGAACTGTGAGCAACCACAGTATTATTAATAAATTAATTGCCTTATGATGTGAACCTTGCATACCCCTCAGTCTCATCAGCTTAGTTATTGGCAAGATTAAAAGAGATAATTTGCTTAACTGGGGACACCCAAAGGGAATTTTACAATGGTAAGGAGGTGGGAGCTATAAGTTGCTCAAGGTTATCCAAACATCATGTTGTACACCTTAAATATATACAATTTCAATTTTCAAATTTTCAAAAAAAGTTGATCAGGGTTTTTAATGAACATTGTTATATTCCTACCTCAGTGTTCTAGTTTGTATAATTTCTTCTCATAGTAGAGCTAGAAAGCAAGACAAACGCAAAGCCCTTAGAAAACAGGAATATGAAAGAGTCAAGCAAAAGTATTATTCCCATGACCCAAAGTTACCTGATCTCTGATAAGCCAGTGACAGCCACAGAAGAGAATGAATGACATGTCTGATTTCTTTCATACACGCGTAAAATATGATGAGAGTTAGCAAATGCTCTGATAAGATAGAAACAGTGATATATGTATCGATGTTTTGGGGGCTAGGGTAAAATTAGGGGGACTGACTATATGATTTTGGGTCCTTTCAGCTCTGTCATTCTGTGGGCCTATGCATTATAGACTGTCCACTACAGTGATCTTTAGACTTTCTGATTAGAATAGGTCCTTTCTGAACAAGGCAGCATATTAAGCCTGTGAGTTTTATAACTTCCTGAATTCTGCAAACCCTAAATACAACCCTACTGGTTTGCTTGGTGGTTATCCAGTTTAGAGAAGGAGGTATGGCATTTTCTTCAGGGAACACTTTCCATTGTGCAGCGATTTTAAAGTAGAATAGAAAACCTGAGATTCTTAACTTCCTCAGGTCCTCGGTAAAATAATATGAGGAGTTAGTGAATGCTTGCAAGCCTGCTAAAAATCTGACTCTACCAACCTAGGTTTTGGAAGCAGATATCAGGAAGTGAAACTCCTGGCTTCCACTAATCTTTCAGTTCTTTCTTTTATTGCTGGTGTTTCCACTGTCCTTATCACAGGCTAAATACCTGACCTCCACTCTTATGCCGTGTCTTCACTGGTGACCCAAGGAGGACCACTTTTGTCACATTTGTGAGGAAATGGCAGGGAAAGGTTCTTGACGGTGCAAGGCTGGAGGGTGCTCTGGGTAAATGAGTAAATGTAAATGTCTTACATATTCCATAAATCCTTGAGTCACAGGTCTCCATCCCTTTCAAAGCAAACTGCCTTGGTTAACCCCTAAGCCATGAATCTACCATGTGTGTATGTTCTTTTCCCTGGTTGTTTCTGAGGGTTCTTTTACCTGGTTGTTTCTGGGGCTCTTCTACTAAAAGCCTTTTTTTTTTTTTTGTAAATAGAGACGAGGTATGTTACCCAGGTGGTCTTGAACTCCTAGACTCAAGCAATCCTCCTGACTCAACTTCCCAAAGTTCTGGGATGACAGGTGTGAGCCACCATGTCTGGCCTACTACTAAGAGCTTTTGATTCACTAAGTTGACAAACTTGACTAAGGCTTTTTTTTCTGGGAGAGGGACCAGACTGAAGCAAACAGCAGAGTGGAAAGATACAGAGAAAATGTCAAGATTTCACCAAAGACATTGGCCTTTTACCTTAACCAAGACATTTTCTTTCTCAGCCTGGCATTGATGTTTGGCTTCAGTCACAATGCAGAGATTCCAAGGGAAACTAAGAATGTTCATCCTGGGATTTAGCCTTCTTCAGTACAACTTGCTGGAGTAAGGTGTCTCACATATGCCTCACCAAACATCCCTTTGGTGGGCAGCCAACATGCATTCCCACCCACCAACAGAAGTCTCAAAGAGCTATGCCACCCAAGGTTTTTTTCATCTTCTCTGGTTGTCCTGTGGTCTGCAGCATCTGGACATTCTCTGGAATTCAAAGTTGACATTCTCTGGAATTTGTAATGATCTGGATGAATTGTCTAAGCATATAGTACATAGAAAATTGTCTGGAACTATACATACCAAACCACATACAGCATTAACTCCTGTGGTGGATATTGGAGGACCCAGGGAGGATCTTTCAAATTTTTAATTTATACATGTATGTATTGTTGAAAATTTGTCAATAAACATGCATGTCTTTTTAATTTAAAATATTTAGATTAACTTAACCTGTGACTTAGACTTGGTACTAGTTTAAACTGCCTGAAGAAGCAGGGCAAGCTAAGGCCATAAGACACCTGAGAGACAGCCACCAAGAGCCTTTAGGTCCCAGAGCCAGAGGATGGTATGGTCAGCCTGAAGCAAAGTGATGAGGGCTCCTCCTAGGTTAGGCAAGGGCTAGGAGTAGTTGTTTACTCCTAGAGCCACTAATACATTCATTACACCATCAACACTTCACCCATCAACCCTAGAAACAAAAGATCATTGTGTTGGTTGACCAAGGCAGACATAGAATGAAGTGGGATTGTGAGCTGGGAGAATGAGGAAGTCTATGCCCTGCCTCCCTTTTTCCTGTCTTGGAACCTATCCCTAAGTATCTTAGAATCATAGGCCTTAGGACACAGAGAACTCCAATCCCTAAAGACATGCCCAGGTGATGGATGGAAAATGAATAAGAATCTTTGTATATACAGACTATAGCACCTTTCACATAAATTTAATTCAGAGACTTTATCAACAGCTTGTTGTTTAGCTGTATTGGATTTGGGCTTTGGGCAGGTGGACACCTGCCAGAACACTGAGATATCTGGTAACTTTGGTTGACTTGTTCAGTGTATGTCTGTGGCAAGTCAGAGGAGGGCAGAACAGGATGCTGAAAAACAAATCAACTGCTTATTTCCATAGTGGTCGTAGGCCATTTGATACACTGATGATTTACCAAATCCTAAAGGATTAAGGGGCCTCTCGCTTGGTTCATGAGGTGGTTGAATCCAGTGGGTCATTGGTGTGAGTCCCTGTCTCAAATGTGTGGCTCAAACCTAAGACCAGTGCAAGTTTTGATGAAGAGAATCAGTTAAGATTCTGGCTTCAGTTAGACTGCCTTTTTGACCTTTAGGAACACTCTGCAAGGAGTGAGATTGGCTAGGCCCATTGACAAGAAGCTTATTTGCTTTTGGTCCCTACAGGTTTATCTTAGTTTAGAAATATGAGAAGACAACATGTTTACATGAGGTTAAGCCAGTGGAAATGGCTTTTATCAGAACACCTTGGTAGGAAACATATAAAAATCTAGTTTCTTCCTTTTCAAAAACTTCCAAATATATTATTTATTTGAATCTCACAACATCCCCATGAGATACGTAAAAAAGAAACAAACAGTAGCATTTGACCAGTTGGGAAACTGAATTTCAGGAAGGTAACATGATTTGTCCCAGAGCACAATGTTAGTCACAGAGCTTAAAGTAAATCTGAGGTCTTCCGACTTCCAGAGCTATGTTCTTTGGACCATGTCAAATTACCTTATGACATGCTTTCCTTTTTTTCCCAAACATTTATTGAACACCTACCACATGGCAGGCATTATTCTAAGACCTGGAGCTAGGGAAGCAAACAAAGCAGTCTTTGTTCTCATAGAGTTTACATTCTGGTAGGGAAAGACAGTCAACACACATTTAAACATAAAGATTTAATGTGTCACAGTATTGGGTGCTATACAAAAGAAAAAGCTTGATAGACCCTGTTTTTAATAAGATAATCACAGAAAGCATTCTCTATCAAGGTGACATTTGAGCAGGGGCTTAAAAGAAAGGAGTGAGCAAATTGAGTGGAGACAAAATATTTCAGGCAGAATAAATGGCATGTGCAAAGACTGAGGTAGGAGTATGTGTGGTATGTTTGAGGAAAAGCAAGGAAGGAAGCTAGTGCACATTTTTTAGTGACATCCACATATATCATACTGTATTTGAAAGCAGATAACACTCTTCTACCTTAGTCTACTGCTCACACTCTCTCAGGGCATGGATGGTGATATAGTTTGGATATTTGTCCCCTTCAAATCTCATGTTAAAATTTGATTCCCAGGGTTGGAGGTGGACTTGGTGGGACGTGTTTGAATCCTCATTAACAGTTTACTGCTGTCCTTGTAGTAATGAGTTTTTCCTCTATTACTTCCTGCAAGAACTGTTTTTAAAAACGGGCCTGGTACCTCACTCCTCCCTTTCTTCCATGTGATCTTTACATACCAGCTTCCCTTCACCCTCTGCCATGAGTGGAAGATTCTTGAAGCCCTTGCCAGAAGCAGATGCTGGCACTATGTTTCTTGTGCAGCCTACAGAATGGTGAGCTTAATAAATCTTTTTTTCTTTATAAATTACTCAGCATAGGTATTCCTTTATAGCAACACAAAACAAACTAAGACAGGTGGGTTTATGTGTAATGCAACCCCTGATCTTCATACAGTGTGAATGAGTTGTTCAGTCAAGGCAGAGGTGGAATTTCCAAATACAGAGCAGGGCTCTAACTCTGGAATCTCAGTGGCATCATTAACCAGGGTCTGAAATTTACTAGACTACATGTACTTCAATTCAGTTCAGGTTCAGTATTAAGATTATTTGGAAGTTTGGTGCTAGTTTGGGTTCAATCACTTTTGAAAATATACAACATTGGTTCCAGTTTGAATCAATTCACTGTATATTAAGAATAAACAGTAACAACAAACATTGGTTCAAGTCACAGTTCAGTGAGAATATTTGGCTTCAGTTAGTCTAAGCTTTAGCAATAAAGAATGGCTGGTTCTAGTGTTTGGCTCCTTATTTGGTTCCATTCAAATTCTAGTCAGTGTTCAATATCCACCAAAGGCCCCTTCTGTAAGCAGAGGTAGACTTTCTTGAAGCACTGGTGGGATCAGTGATGTGCAACTTTTTAAAAAAGAATTGATTCAGTAGATAATTTCCCTCTGTCAAATGTTTTGAAACAATACTTCTTTAAAAGGCAAAAACTCCAATTAACAGCAATGTGATTTAATGGTCTATTTTTGCTTATTTCATTTTAAAATTTGAGGAAACTTATTTCCACCTACCAGGTCAGACAAACCCTAGAGAGTATACACTCTTACTCTGACTGCTGAATATGCTTGCCCCCCATCACCCTTCTGTGTTCTTCAGCAGCTGCCTCATTCATCATCTATCTGTTAAAACAAGCCTCAAAGCTAGGACACTATTGCCTCAAATGGGAAATGAATCCCCAGAATTCAGAATTCCAAATAATCCGATGCCTTACAAAGTCTGCAGTGAAAGCATTATTTTGATCTTGGATAATTTCATATCATGTGAATATAGTAGAACGAGAAAGGACCTTGGAATCAAGATGAATTTAGTTTTGATTCTCTTAGCTAGTTACAGCCTTTGTGGCCTTGAACAATTTGCTTAACTCCTCTGAGCCTCAGTTTTTTATTTGTAAATTGGGGTTCACAATAGTACCTACCTCTCTAAGCTGTTGTGAGAATTAGAAAAGATCGCATGTGTACAGTTTTTGCCACATAGTAGATATGTGATAAATTTAATGAGCATGATGAGATTATCTGCTAAAAAGAATAGATTAGCAATTTCCTGATTTGAAACTGACATATTGTTAACTGGCTCTTCAGAAAACTAATGATGCCTGAAGTTGATGTTTACTCCAAAGTTGATGAACTAAAATGGAAAGAAAGATTTGGAAATTCCACAGGGACTGGATTTATCAAAGATATATAATCTAGATCATTTCAGCACCTCTACTACAAACAAACATCCACTTTGGAGATCATTTATCTGTTGTGACTGTTTCTATGAATCTGATTAACAGGGCTTTTGCCAGATCTCTTTGCCATATGTGTCCACCTTGCCTTGATTCCTTGGGTCTGACGTGGAATTGGAAGAGAAGCAGAAAAGAAACTCCAACTCTTGCCCATCTGGCACTACCTCTTTGACACTGTGATTTTTTTTAAAAATGACTGGAGAAACTTCTACGCACATACCAAGTATTGCCAGGCTATGTGAATACCCAGCTGGTCTCACAGAATGCAGATTAAGCAATGAGTTACTTCAATAAATAACACCTTGGACAGAAACTAGAAAACAACCTATTCCAAATTTTCCTACTGTAGTTAGCTAGGTGGATGGTATATTAGACCTCTAGTTAATAGTCTGTTTCACTGGCTAAGATTCAACATATTAACTAGTCCTTCCACAAGCTAAACTTATCTCCATGTAACTGACAAGAGAAACAGAAAGGAAAGGTCAGAACTAAAGTGCCATTGAAGGTAATGGTTTCATTGCCTACAATTGACTTCGAATATATTTAACTTTTTCCCCCAAGATAGAAGACATAACTCTGATCAGTGTCACAATTAAATTAATTAGCACTTATTGATATAAATACAAAATGGGGAAAATTTTAAATTAGTTAATCTCATACTTTAAAATTATTATTTTGAGAAGTTAATTTGAAATGCTGTTATCTAGCAAATCTGGCAGTTCTTAGTAGATACTTGTTCTAGTTGTAACTTCACAGTCAAAAGATTTGGTTTAGAGGACTTGGAAACTAGTTGGTCGATATGTGATCCTAAATTGATCCATAGGTTGGCAATTTCAAGCCTCTCTCACATGGGGGAGGAGAAAGTTGAAGAAATATATTATTCACATAAGCATGTGAATAATAAGCTTACTTCTTTGTAAGGTCTAAAGACTAAGTTCATTTAGAAAGTATAAGTCAGGAAATTCTTAAGAGCGTAAACTAAATAATCAAAAGTTAAGGTCTTTCCTTTCCACTGATGTGATATAACTAACCAACTGAACTCTTCCAGAAAAACAGTGTGTGACTTTTAAAATCAATGCCAAAAAGGAAATGAGAAAATGTAACATCATAGACCAGGCTAGAAATGATAGTGCCACACGAAGACCTAATTAATCACTATGGATTCATCAGCTTCATAATGGAAAAAAGGCAGCATATAGTGATCTAAACTGCAGAAGCTATTAAGGACACTTCATGCATTTTCAATCATGGATACTCTGCTAACAACCAGTGTTTGAATTTAACAACAACTATGCACCTGAAACAAGGAGAAAGAATATTCTAGTCCAAGTTCTGCCACTAGTCAGCTGTGCAAACTTTGAGAGGTACTTTCTTCTCTGAGATTAGTTTCCTTGCCTGTGAAATAAGAAGGTTGAAACAAATGATCTTTGAGGTCCTTTCCAGCTTTAAAATTCTATAAATCTATTTATTGGGACCATAAATAAGAACAACAAAGTACAAAAACTGAATATTTGAAGAACATTTGGGTGGATAACTAAGGATGTATATCATTGTCATCAACCACTAAACTTGGCCTGTTTTTATATTAATGCATGGTACAGCCTCTGCTAAGTGCTTAAGACATTGTGCCAACACTACCATGAATCACTGAGCTACTCTCATTGCTGTAATTATGCCAATTATTAGTTCCCATCCTTATAATCAGTTATACCCTATCTGGTTTCAGTGTCCCATTACTTACATGAAATAGTAAGGTTACAATGTTCCCTGAAGTGATTTGCCTCATTAATCTGTGAGTAATCTTAAAGAAACCTAGAAATTTAAGCATGGTATATATTTCTTTATCTTTTCTATAATGCACAGAAGCTAATGTAATCTTCAGTTAATCTGATTTATTTACGGGATCTTTTAAAGCTATTTGTGATATTGTGAGGATAGCTTAAGGTGCACTTTTAAATTTTACAGCTAATAATTTAGGACTATGAATGAGAGGATGAAGATGTTATCTCCACATCTTTCAAGTGTTCTCAGTTCAATTTTCCTGTTTCTTAGCCAGAATTATTGTCAACTGAGAAGAATGGTGTGATCGGTTATCAAAATCTTTACATTTGGCTTTAGAACTTGGGGTTGTTTTTTTACTTGAAAGGTGTTCCTAATGCTTGGGGATTTCACACCATAAACCAAATATAGTCATCTATCAGTTAACTACAGGAATATGTTCTGAAAAATGCATTGTTATGCAATTTAATCGTTCTGCAAATATAAAGTGCACTTAGCCCTCAATGGTATGGCGTACTACACACCTAGACTATACAGTATAGCCTGTTGCTCCTAGAATACAGCTGGCACCGCATGTTTCTGTGCTGAATACTGTAGGCAACTGTGACACGATGGTAAATATAACTGATCCTTGAACAACACGGGGATTAGCAACACACCTCCCATGCAGTCAAAAATTCATGTATAATTTTGACTCCCTAAAAACTTAACTATTAATAACCTACTGTTGACCAAAAACCTTATTGATAACATATTCAATTAACACATATTTTGTAAGTTAGATGTCTTATATGCTTTAGTCTTACTATAGAGTAAGCCAGAGAAAATAAAATGTTATGAGGAAAATCATAAGCAAGAGAAAATACATTTACTATTCATTAAGTGGAAGTGGATCATCATAAAGGTCTTCATCTTCATCATCCTCACATTGGGTAGGCTGAGGAGGAAGAGAAGGAGGAAGAAGAAGAGAGGTTGGTCTTGCTGTATCAGGGATGGCAAAGGCAAAACAGTGGAAGGAGAGGTAGGAGAGACAGGCACAACTCAGTGTAACTTTTATTAGAAAAAATCATATATAAATGAACCCACACAGTTAAAACCTCTGTTGTTCAAGAGCCAACTGTATTTGTGTTCCTAAACATATTCAAACATAGAAAAGGTACAGTAAAATTACGGCATTCCAATTCCATAGGATTACCGTCATATATTTGGTCCATCGTTGACCAAAACGTCACTATGTGGCACATGTCTGTATTGAAGCTGTACAGTAGAGGGCAGAGTTAGGAAGCAATGGGAAGTCTAGCCATTCCCTCCTTGCTACTGATCTGCGTGCTGAAGATGGCATCTCTGGGAATAATGTATAGGACCAGTACAAAAGGAGTCCCAGTCCTTTTGCCAGGCTTGCTGTTGTTTCTTACCACACCTATTACCAGGTTTTGCTTTAATTGACTTAATAGACTGTTTTTTCAGTAGTCTTTATTTTCAATTATTGTGGGAAAAGCTAGTTTATAAATTGGAGTGAAAAGGAAGAAAAATTGAGTTAACAACTAAAGGGGGTGAAATTGAGTGATTCTGATAATCCACCAGTCCATAATGAAGAATAGATTAATCTTCTGTATCATGGTGTGATGGGTTGAAAGTTATTAATCTTTATATATGCATAGCTATCTCTCTCCCCTGGTGCATCAAAGAGAGGTTGATTTTGTTTTCTCATATTCTCATCATTCCAACTGTTCTCCCTCATCTTTGGCAAAGATGATCCTTGACTTTTTGTCATGAAGAATCAAGGAGAGAGGCAGAGAACACTTGAGAGGTGGGGGAAAGAATTAAGACTACAATTTAAACCAATATACACAATAAAGTGCTCATAGAGGGGGGAAGGTATTGAGAAAAGTGAATTGTTCAATCTAGAGGTCCAGAAAGAGATAGAGGGTGGGGATGAATTGAAGACAGAGGCACTGGAAACTTGTGGAATATGATGCAAAAAAAAAAAAAAAAACAGAAAAGGGAAATTTAATGAGTTATTCTGAATCCATTCCATGGCTTTTGATTAGTGCAAGAATTTGAATTATTTTGAAATTACTATTGGTTGCTAGACTATGGGTGTTTTGTTTTTTGTTTTTGTTTAGAGACAGAGTCTTGCTCTGGCACCCAGGCTGGAGTGCAATGTTGCAATTATAGCTCACTGCACCCTCAAACTTTTGGGCTCAAGCGATCCTCCTACTTGAGCCTTCTGAATAGCTAGGACCAACATGCCAGGCTACTCTTTTTATTGGTTGTTTCTTTGTTTGTTTGGGGAGTTGTTTGTTTTGGTAAAGACAAAGTCTCATTATGTTGCCTAGACTGGTCTCAAACTTCTAGGCTCAAGAAATTCTACAGCATCAGTCACTTAAAGTGTTGGGATTATAGGCAAGAGTCACTCGCACCTGGTGAGACTATATATTTGATCAAGACACTACTCTGACACTGGGCAAAGAGGTTGCTTACTCCATAAAAGTTTAATTAATTTCATAAAATCATCTTTCTCTGAAGTTGAGTGCCTTGCCCCTGTAGATATATAATGACACTTCATAGCAGATCTGACAAATTGACTTTTCCCAATAGGTAGCCACCAAAGCCTTCCCCGAGGCCTGAGCCCTGGTGAGATGCATCTGATGGCAATAGCACTATCCCTCATCCCTGACATTTGGTTAGAAATTGTATCTTTCCCCAGTGTGTTGACATCAATTTCTCTTCTTCCATCCTCATGGCATCCCTATGAGGTATGTAGAACCAAGATGCATATTTCTATTGTTCTTGCCAGCCAGTAATTGGCAGAGAACACAATTTCTTCTTGAGACAGCCTTCAGATAATTCAACAATGAATTGTCTGTGATCCCAGAGGATCATTTGATACAGAAGATACTTGAGAGCAAATAAGTGTCATGTTAACTGTCCATTCTTCTAAGTTCTCTGTGCCTGATCCCTATATTAATCCAGATGAGCAGAAAACAACTTACCCGATGTGTAATACTTAGCTTTCTGGGGAGAAAAGACTTACTGGTTTAAGATTTGACATTTTACAGTCTTTTATTTCTTTTTGAAAAGAAAAGACATTTCCAATTGAAGATTATGTCTATATCTTTCATAAAATCTCATTGTCCATTATAATAAACAACGTCTATTATATAAAGATTAACATAATAAATTCTCCCTAGAGCTCAGTGACAGGGAAAAGAAACCTGTCAAGGCAGATGAACTCACAGGCACTTTTTTTTTTACTCGACAGAGAACCATGAGGCTCAATTTTGTTGTTTTCTTCCCTTTTTGCTTTAACTGCCAAAAATATCAGAGTGAGTGTTAGTGGTCAAATACAGTGCTTTATCATGGGACTGTCTGAAGCTTCCAGTTTTGTTTCTTATAACTTTTTCTGGTTTTGATTTCAATTGCCCAGTTTTTATGTGTTCTTACCATTTGAAAACCACTTAAGTCTGTTTTGAGGTGTGTAAAGGAATCATAGTACCAGAAACTCTCAGACTGGGAAGGGAATATTTATCCCAACCTCCCATACAATACTCAGAATATCATCTACTCTCTTTCCATTACATGATCATTTAGCCTCTGTTTGAATGCCCCTAATAACAAAGAACTCAACTATCTCTGAGGCTGAAACATTCATTCTTGTGCAGCTCTGACTACTAGAAAGTTCTTCCTTTTGTTGATCTTATATACGCAGCCTTCATCATTTAATCTAGATTCTATCTTCTGAGGCAACATAACACCAAGTAAAATCCTGTTCCCTACGGTATACCTTCAATATGTGTATATCAAGAGAGCTTTCATGCCCCTTCGTAGTCCTTTAGTGTCCTTTTCTTTTGGCTAAGTACTATGATTCATAAAATTGGCTCCTACCAATGCCGTGGGTAAAAACCATAGGAAACAATGACTGGATTTTTTTCATTGCATAAATGAAGAATTTTTTGCTGTCAAAGGTCAGAGACCACTAATAATAAAAAGATAATCAACTATGGCCTAATAAAATGTGACTTAATTTAGCCCTTTGGAATTTTATGAGGGAAATATAAAAACACTTGGTCAGGTACAGTGGGAGTGGCTCATGCCTGTAATCCCAACACTTTGGGAGGTGAAGGAGGGCGGATTGCTTGAGCCCAGTGGTTCAAGACCAGGCCAGGCAACATAGTAAGACATTGTCTCTACAAAAAAGTTAAAAAATAGCCAGGCATGGTGGTGTGCACCTGTACTCTCAGCTACTTGGGAGGCTGAGGCAGAAGGATTGCCTGAGCCAAGAAGGTCGAGGCTGTGGTGAGTCATGACCATGCTGTGGCAACAGTGAGAGCCCAATTAAAAAAAAAATTTAAATAAAATTAAAATAATCTACTGCTTTTCGGATAAAGAGTAAGGTATATTTAACCTCTAATAAATACAAAAATACAAAATATACTTTGTTTTTAAATAATGACTATGAAAATATGAAGTGATATATGAAGGCATGAACTGAGATATGAAGATATGAAGTGAGATGTGATGATGTGATATATGAAGGGTGGTGAGATGGGGGATGATGTTAGATAGACAAATGGATGGGAACACAGGAAAAGTATTAGTAAAAAAAAGAAAAAAGATGCATATGCACAGAGGAAAGATACATACACAGAGAGACATAGAAATATTCATTCATTTATTCAACAAATATTTATTAAGTGCCTCTCATATGTGTTAGGCACTGTGCAGAGTACAAAGATGAATTGAACATGGCTCCTGCCTTTAAGAAGCCCATAACATTTTTTTTTCTCTAGATCATTATTAGGGACAATAAGACAAGTATACAAACAGTTAATATTACATTATAATTAAAGAAGTACAGGTAAATTTATTAAGGGATTCAAAAACAGGGACATATGATTAGAGGGAACAAGGAAGGCTTTATGTAGGAAGTATTATTTGACTAGACTCTGAAGAATGGGTAGAATTCAGACATATGGTAGTGGGCAGCAGAGAAGAAATTTCAGGTACAAGAGAGAACATGATTAAAGACATAGAATCAGAAAAGGTCAAGGGAAAGAACAAGTAATAGGTTTGGACTAGAGAATAAACTGTAAGAAAAAGGGTAGGGAAAGCTAGATTGGAGCCTTACTAAGGAATTTATAAAAATAGAGAAACATTGAAGTTTTGGGAGCAGGAGAATTTTAAGATCTGAACTGTGGTCCCAGAAAAATACACTTAAATACAGACAAAGAAATACAGACAGAGGAAAAAAAATATTTTTTGGAGTAGCATAACCATCTTGTGACACACTTTTGGAATGCTATCACTAAAACCATTACATAGTGTTGCACTTTCAAATTATAGGCATAAATGGGGAAATTTCATGTTAATGTTTTTTCTGTGGGGTCAGTGACTAAGTCAACCCAAATTTGACCAATGAGGCAATTTCTACAGACTCATAAGCATCCCTACAAATTTAATCTTGTCCTAGATTGCTCCTAGATCAAGGGATGCCCCAAAAAACATGCTGAACTTCCTTTTGAACCACACCAACAACATCACAGTGAAGTTAAGATATTGCCACTTATAAAGAAACTAGCTCCAAGATACCTGCACACGTATGTTTGTTGCAGCCCTATTCACAATAGCAAAAACATGGAACCAACCATGTTGCCCATCGAAGCTGGGCTAGATTAAAAAAAAATGTGGTACATATATGCAATTGAATATTATGCAACCATAAAGAAGGACAAACATATGGACTTCACAGCAACTTGAATGGATTTAGAGTCAATCATACTCAATGATCTATCACAGACACAAAGAACAGAGCACCATATGTTCTCACTCATAAGTGGACCTTGAACAATTATAATACTATAAGAAAGGTATTGGCAAGTAGTGGAAACTGTCAGGGGAAGGGGGTAGGATTGGCAGTTAAAGGACACTGCTAGGGGAGGGAGGGGCACCTCATCAACAAGGGTACCTGCATTATCAACATTTGTATACCTAACCCTGAATTGTACCCCACATCTTTATAATAATTTTTTTTTAAAACAGTATGGAGGTAATTTTTTTAAAAAAAGAAACTAGCTCCATAAGCAAGTGCCCCAGAGGGCTCATTCTTATTACCAATGCTGCTTGGAGTGGTTGCTTTTCCCTTGATCTCTCACTCCAGGAAGTCATAGTCAGGAGAAGTTGACTGGGTACTATTCTCTTTGATGGGCTCAATCACTCCTGAAGCAGCTTGGGTCAGTGAGAGCATGGGCAAAGTTTTTCCCTGCCCAACTTATACCCACTGGATACACAACCATATCCACAAATCAGGAGATTTCGTGGCTCTGGAGGAGAAAGATGGTATGAACAGGTAGTAATCAGATTCAGTTCTTATCCTACTGTAAAGTTTACAGGCTTGGTTCTCCCCTGACTTCCCTGACTTCCCTCACTATATGTAGGAGTTGTCATTTGGATGACGGGCATATTGAAAACCTTCCTGATGGCCTCAGAAGACAGGCATCTCTTCAGGTATTTCTAAGACTTTAGTTTTATAGGACTAAGGCCCTGTTCCATAAAATACAAATGAATCTGTAGGGCCAAGGAGACAGAATTCCACTTGAGCCTACTTAAATTAGAGAAATGTATGGCTAAGAATGGGATCTCGTCTGCATGGTAAAGGTGATTTTGTGATCAAACAATCTGCACTCTCACTCTCTCTCTCTCTCTCTCTCTCTCTCTCTCTCTCTCTCTCTCTCTCTCTCTCTCCAGCCCTCTCTCCCTCTCTTCCTCCCTCTCTCTCCCCCCTCTCTCCCTCCCTCCTCTGTCTCTCTCTCTCTCTCCCTCCCTCTCCCTCTCCCTCCCTGCCTCCCTCCCTCCCTCCCTCCCTCTCTCCCTCTCTCGACTGTGATGTCAGTACAGTCATCTAGCTCAAACACTCTGAACCAGAGTATTCCTGCCAAGCCCATTCTTGTACATACCGTTAGGGATCTTACTGCAGGATTCCTAAGAAAAAGTATTCCTAAGAGTCAGGAATTTTTCTTGATAATTCAGACCTCTTTTTTGACCTGGAAAAAGCAGTTGCTCATCTACTAATTAGATGGTAACTTTAGGAAAATAAGTTCTCCTCTTAGAACTCTCATAATGTCCTCCATACCAAAGACCTTGCCAATTCTATGATTCTGTATGTATATTCATTTTTATCATATTAGTCACCTTTAAAAGCCCTTCAGTGACATGTGCAGCCACTCTAATTTACAGTGAGCCAAAGTGAGTATATAGATTAATGGTCACTTCTGCTCTCAGTCTCTCTTTGAAATAGATCCATTATTGCTTGGCCTACAACAAGTCCAAACTGGAAAAGAAGTAAGATTGCAGAATTTTTACAAACCACTCCTGGAGAAACCCAAACAACACACAAATAACAGACATATCATGTTTTATAAAAGGTAACTTGTATCTATATTTATGTTTTATCTATCAATCATCTTGACCTGAGAAGGCATGGACCAGAGAAGGGGTTCAAAAGAATTCTGTTGCACAGACTCCATTATTTTAATGGGCTATAATCAACCAGCCAGATAGGAAATGTGCTTGATTAGGTCCATCAGCTTTTGGTTGAATAAGGGATTAGGGTAAAACGGTGAATCCATTGTAACCTTTCGGCTAATTCATACTTGACTCAACTGTGTTTAAGTTACATTCAATCGTTGATGTCACATAGATATGACCACCCAGTGCATGAAGTATTACTGTTTGGCTGTTTGCCACCTCCCATTCTTTGCAAGTTGATTCTGCTTGGATTAAGGACAACGATGTAATTAAATGAGTAGTTTGATAATAAAGCTATTTATACTAAGTCTAAGACAAGGTAGGCAGAATGGGAGTCCTTGGAACAATACTTCTTGGTAGAATATCCTTATGAAGTAAACCAAGTTATGGCCCTCTGATAAAGTAGATAACCATCTGCTATCTCCTCCTGCTTTGCTCTGCCAGGTGAAATAAAGGAGTGGATCACTGAAAGCCATTCACAATCTAAACAGATTCAGCCTCTACCATTAAAAGTATAAATAGCACTGCCAACAATAAAATAAAATGAAATCCAAGTGGGCTAATTTGAGAATCAGCTGACTTAAGGTATTCTTTGGCTGGGTGGATGCTATAATAACTTACAATAATCTATGAAATGAATCCAAACAGGAAAGATAGAATAAAAAGTCTAAAGGGACTTCAAGCAATTCTAACTTCCTTTGTGCTTTTCTGTGGTTTCTAAGTTTTCTACAATGAATATATATTGCTGTTGAGATCTGTAGGGTGAAAACTTCCAAAGAAAAAGACATTAATAATTACCCATGGAATGACCATTTTGTTATGTTATGTTTGGAAAGTAAAATAAAAGCTCAAATAAGCAAAACCCGACTTGTAATTCATTTGCATTTGGCTTTCTTTTTCCAATAAGCTATTTTCAAAAGAGGCAAAACATAAGAAAAAAAGCAGATATAAGGACTGTGATAAAACCAATTCAAATCTGTTTGAAAACTTTGTTTAAATTGTTTTCTAAATATTTTTGTTTTGTACAAGGAAGATAGGCTACTTAAGAAAACAGCTGAGAATAAATCGTTTTGGTCCCTCTTAACTACCAACACAATTCACTGCTCTAGTAGCAACAGGCTCATAGAGAAATAACAAGTTGTATATGAGGACAAGGTTATACCCACTAAATATATCAAACAGAATATGAGAGTAGGGAGTGTTTTTCTTCCGACAAAATGATTAAAGTACTAAGGCAAATTGGAAAAAATGTAGTTTTAGTCAATGAAGAAGATTTTAATGAAAAAGAATCAAAAAACAGATGGAGTGGTTTTACATAGGGCCTCATGATAAAATCAAGCAAAGGAAGATATGATCATGAACAAGACAGGATTAGTAGGCTAGATAACAGAGCTGGTTGACATTCTGGACTGGAAAAATATCAAGGAGGGAAATGGGGGATAGGATCAGATACAGAGATAGGGATCATTCTCAGCGGGTCTTGTTGCTTAATAAAAGATTGTGGTTGAGCAGTCCTTATTTTGCAGGTCCAATCCTGGGGCTATATTTCTTAGGGCTAAAGAGCTAGACTGTCTGGAAGAACACTGATCCGTAGAGCCCAGGAGCTGCAGCCCCACTACCTCTCCCTTGCCCCTATATTCATATTAGAGAGCAGTGCTACCTCCTTCAGGAGAAGCAAAGGTCTGTTTCTTTGAAACTTGCCTTAGAAGCTTGCCTCTCTCTAGAAGTTGTCTTGAAATCTCAGCTTTTGACTGAGACCTTGATACAACTAGAGGATAATATTTTATGTCTCCTTCTCTGCCATGTCTAGAAAAAGGAATTCGAAATTCAGCTCAAAAGAGTTGAAAGACAATTTCGGCCTTTTCTGCATCTTCTTGAACAGCTTTGGCATGGTAAAGAGACCACCTGAGGCTGAGAGAAGTTGTCTTCTGTTAAGAGATAAGTAGTCCAAAGGGCTTTGACTGAAGGTTGAGGAAAAACTGCTGGGAAGAACTTTTGAAGCTCAGATTCAGACTGAGTAGATAATGGAAAAATTAGATATTAGTGAGGAAGTTATCAAATTATACTTTAGGCATTTCTTTCTTTTAAAGGGGTTGTTCTAAAATAATTAACTGCTTTACTACTTGATATGTTTGGGTTCAGCTGTTTTATTTTTTATTTATTTTATTTTATTTTATTTTATTGAGTTGGAGTCTCACTCTGAAGCCCAGACTGGAGGGCAGTGGCACACTCCCAGCCACTGCAGCCTCAACCTGCTGGGCTCCGGTGATCCTTCTGCCTCAGCCTTCCAAGTAGCTGGAACTACAGGCATGCGCTACCACACCTGGCTAATTTTTTGGTTTATTGTAGAGATAAGGTCTCGCCAAGTTGCCCAGGCGAGTCCCGAACCCGCGGGCTCGGGCAATCCACTCGCCTCAGCCTCCCAAAGCGCAAGATTACAGGCTGAGCCACCGAGTCCGGCCGAGCTGTTTTAATAAAGATATTATTTTGTATAATCAAAGAGAGGAAAGTCTTGCTTAACTATTTTAAACATGCTTATGAATTAAGCCTTATTGCTTTGGTCCTTGTGACTATAGCAAACCACTGCAATAACCCCTCGAAAGTGGAATCTGGAAAACTAAAAGCATAAAGTAAAAACAAATGTTCAAAGGGATTTATTTTATTTTATTCTCTTTTAGAAAATAATGTTTTTTTTTATTTTAAACATGGGGTACAATTCAGGTTTAGGTACATAAGTGGTCATTGTGCAGGTAAAGTTTGGGTTCCCTTATTGATGTTATGTGCCCCACCCCGGCAGTGTTCCACTACTGCCAGTCCCTTTCTTATAGTAATATAATAAATATTGTCTGCTTATGAATGAGTACATGTAGTACTCAAATCTTTGTTTTTGTGATAAATCACTGGGTATTACAGACTCTAAATCCATGCAAGTTGCTGCAAAGTCCATAATTTTGTTTTTCTTTATTGCTGCATAATATTCCATCGTATATATGTACATTTTCTTCACCCAGTCCACTTTTGATGGGCAGCACGGTTGGTTCAAAGGGTTTTATTTTAGAGCCAGGGGTAGTGAGTTGAAAGGCAGGGTGGGCAGAGGAAGGAAAGTATAAAACTTTAAGGGAGTTTCTTAGTTCAATCTATAACTTGTATACCATTCTTCCTGAGAACATCTCTTACATTTATTCCATCACGTCCAGAATATTACCCTGAGTCCAGTGAGATACTTGCCTAGCAAGAGCAATTCAATTATGTTGCCTAACTGAGACAAGAAAAGAGACCATGACAGTTTTGGAACGATTATGAACAATAAGCAATAAGAAAACAAAGAAACTTATTAGCCCTCGGTTATCCAAACAACACAATTAACCAGACTCTTCTTCTCCCCTCGCCCACCCTCCCCATTCTCTACGCATTCCAGCCAACTGAGGTCACAGTGGACTGGGATTCAGATGTATGTTTGCTGATTCTTTTTCCTGACACTAATCTCATAGTATCTGAGGTATGAATTATGCTCATTAAATACTTTCTAGAGATTCAAATGAAATGAAAAATAAAACAAATGCCTCCTACTTTTTTTCTGTGAAAATAGAGACTTTCTTATCTTAGCCCATGTTGGGCCAGCTATTTTGGAACAACTAAACTTGGAGGTGGTTCTCTACTCTTCCTTAGGGTTCACATCCATTGCAGTTTACATTCAAATGGCCTTTTTGGTGACAGCTGGTTGATGAACAAAGCTTGTAAAAGTTACTTCCCAAGGACCCGCTTACACTGGAATTAGGCTTGTACAGCCCTAGAGATTGATCATCCTCAGAGGTGTAGTCATTCACTAATTTCTTATGCAGGCAGAAGAATTTGTTGAGTTGGAGTGTGCTTTTCCACCACCTCACCAAAAGAAGATTCCCGTCTTGGATCCCTTTACTCCTAGAGTGGAAGAAAGAGGAAAAAGTAAGCATACCATCTCTATCCTAGGCCTTTTACGGGATTTCAATAGGAATGATTCCAAGCCCTGCACCACCACTCTACTTCATGAACAGCTTACAAATTGCTAAACTTTCCTGGGTTATTGAACAAATAAACATGATTACATGTATCAGGCTTGTATAATTAGACATTGCTATTTACAAGGATTTTACAAATTAAACAAAAAGGTGACAAGTTAATATACAGGTGGTCCTCAACATACCAATGAGGTATGTTCTAAACATTTATAAGTTGATGATTTGGAAGTTGGAATGCCTTCCCCCATAGTAACAACGCTATATGTGTGGCGAACAGATTTTTAGCTAGTCCACAAAGGCTAGTTTAACCCACATGGAGCAGAGTTATATTAGAACTCTGGCAGGGGAGCCTGGGTTCTGAGAGAAGAAGGAAAAAAATGTGCTTTCTACCCTTTCTTTGAGACCAAGGAAAATTCAAAGGAAAGGTTTAAAAGAGATGGAAGGTAGAAACCAACTTTTCTACCTTCATACTTGTTTTCACCTTTCTCCCAGGGATCTATTGTTCTTGCGTTTTTCCAAGCCCACCGCTGTGACATTCCATTCTTCAGAACTACCAACTTCGTAATTTCTCCTTGTTCCAATGAAAATGAAGCTGCCATCTCTTTCTGAACAGCTAGTTTAGGTCACCCTCATTAGGATATGGATGATTCACTGCTCCTCCCCCTCCATGATTAAAAGAGGGGGCTTTTCAGCCCCAAATTAACTCTAGTGGATGAAATTTTAGAAAAAGTAGCTAGATGAAGCAAAACGAGGTTGGAGAAGTGGATATTTTGGGACACAATATAGGAGCTACCAGGTCAACAGCAGGGCTCTGTCTAAGAGACGACCTCTGTAATCAGTTCACCAAAGTTGTGCCCCCTTTCATAGCATCTTTTCTTCTTCCCTTTCTGACCTGACAGGGCCCTCTGAAGGTTTCAAGTTTTCCCTCAACATCTCTTATGATGGTGGCAATGGGTCAGAGACATTCATAGGCATTGTAGATCTTTCATTAGTTAGGTTATTCTAGTACGCATCAGCTTGTAAGTTCACAGAAAGATGGAAACATTTGGAATAGGTGGTGCTGCTGGGTGACATCAACATAAAACATTTAATAAGAGATAAATGAGGTGTCTGGGAGCTCTTGGATTTAGGGCAAGCCTTCTAAAATTTGTCAAAGGTGCTCTTTTTGGGGGATTTTCATGATTTGCCCAGGCCACCAAGGGCTGGTCAATTAACATGCTGATTAAAGCACAGATTCTAATGAGGCCAGGACCAGAGGAGGAATCTTCTCTTGGGCCAGTGGCTTCAATCTGTTCCATATACCCACAGCCCACAAAAGCTGGCCTTCTGTGTAAATGATCTAAGCTATATCTATCTGCCTGCAAAAGCACTACCAAGCACATATCCAATGATGGTGAGTCACAATATCTTCTGCTGTAAGCTCTAACACATTCTTAAGAATGGATGGGTTCTTGTACAGTGCTACCAATACCTGCACTACTCTGCCAAAAAGAAAATCCTTCAAGAGCTACCAAACCCTTTTTCACAGAGGTGGGGCAGAGAAAAAAGAAGGAGGAGGAGGAGGAAGGAGGGAAAGAGGGAGGGAAGGAGGCAGGGAGGGGGAGGGAAGGAGGGAGGAAGGGAGAAAGAGAGATATTGTATGTGTGTGTGTGTGTGTGTGTGTGTGTGTGTGTGTGTGTGTGTGTGTGTGTGAGAGAGAGAGAGAGAGAGAGAGAGAGAGAGAGAGAGAGAGAGAGAGATTGTCCCTGTGTTTCCCTACAGACAGAAAATAATGTTCTTGGAAATTGGATGACTCTATGTCCCAGCTGCTTATCCACTTGTGTTAGTCAGTAGGAAACAACAAAGCCAAGCCCCAGATGGCAGGGAGTCAGGGAGTGATGCAGTAGGATGCAGAGGAGCCACATGCTCAGTACAGAAGCCTTTCTGATGCATAAATGTTTAAGACTAGAACAGGGCACTACGATTGTTGCAGAAATGAAGATGCACTAGGGTTTCCTTAAGACAGAAACAGTCATCAGAGGCTAGTGGAAAACTAGGAAGTATGTGGATGCCTTTGGTAGTTGCTGCTAGAAGTGTGATTATTATGGAACATACTAGAAAACAAGGGGGCAGAAATGTGTGGAGATGCCCTAATGTTTGACTTAAAATCTTGTGATTTCCAAGAATATATAGTGGGAGCAAAGGGTTTCAGGGTCAGTGTTACCATGGAAAAGAGAGCTTAAAAGCAAGATAAAGAAGAGATACTGAGAAGAGCCCAAGAAAACAACGAATTTTTCAAAAATAAATACACGGGGAACATTATTGATGATTACGTTGTTGTTGCTGCTTCAATATTGTACCATCCTAGAAGGGGAGGAAGAATGGAGGAAATTGTCTTGAATCCAAGTCAGGCAATAAGGAGTAGCCAGTCTTATTTTGCTTGCCAGTGCCAACCTCAGAAGGCATGAGGCAGCACCTCCAGAGGAACTGACATAAGCATCCCCTCCAAGATAGTCTTGCCAATAGATCCACGGAAAAGGAGGTAGTCACAGTACCTCTGTGTTGTCTAGATAGCTATAAGCCTCTAAAGACCTGATGTGGCTCACTATGTGTCCCAGGTGTTCAACAATGAAAGAGACAGGTGCACCTGCCTGATAATGGATAGCAAGGCCAGCCTTGTTAGCATTCAAATGTGTTGTCAGTACAGGAGGCAAGGGTCTCTCCCAGACCAGGGTAGACAGCCTCCCTCAGGTGCAGCTCACTCTGCAACAAGCCTCCCTACAACAAGGTTTTTGTCCCCCTCAGTAGAGCCTGGAAATAAATTCTCCAGCTTCATTATACTCTGCCAACAGAGTATAGGCTGAGACTGGCACACATGCCAAAGGGAGCCCCAGATTTGAAAACTTGGCAAGCTCCTATGCTCTGTTTTCCTGCTGCCCATTACCTTATGGTTTGTTTCTCACCAACTGCCTTTCTGCTTTTCTTCTTTGGAAGGCTGCGATCTCCGCTGGTTGCAGGCCATGGCCCAGTTGCCTGCAGGGCAGGGGAGACACCAAAATAGGTAGTGAAGAGAGTGTGACAGATTAGGGCATAGGAAGACTCCAATTAAATGCAAACTCCACTTACCCATCTTTGCCCACTGGTGGAGGCACGGGAAGGGGCTTTGTGAAGCCTTTTTTTCCAACCAGCCAGTAGGTCTCTTCTGTGCCTTTGCCCTTATCACAGAAAATATAAAAAATCTTAAGTATGCTATATAATCAATTTTCGAAAAGAAGTCCTTCTGATCAGTAGGATACAAGCATTCAGGTTGGCTCAGAAATTGTCTCTGCTTTCCCCCTTGTCACTACTCCCTGGAGTCTTCCTTCCCTACAAGACTTCCTTACTTTACATACCTGAGGCTCCGGTGCACTCCATGGGCTGCCAGAGCAGTCAGATGAAAACTGAACATATCAAGGTGTCAGATACTTTGTCTACCACCACTGCACAGCTCCATCTTAAGGAATGCGCGAATGTTTGGCTTCACAGCAACCAAACTTCTGAATGTTCAATTGAAAATTTTGCTTAGCATTTTTGTTCTCATCTTTTGGCATTAGGAGCCACATTGTCTTTTTTAATCTAGAGTACATATATTCATAGTCTATCTACCCTAACACCCTGTCATCCACCTGCTCTCACAAAACCCAAAAAAGGAAGCAGAAATGGAAAACAGGTTGCAAAGCTTTGTTTTTAAGCCCAGAGTACCCAGGCCGCCTTGAGAGGTCTACATTTCTGCAGTGCTCTTTTTTTCCTGCCAAGAGATTCTTTTTATTTTATTTTATTTTTTTGAGTTGGAGTCTCACTCTGTCGCCCAGACTGGAATGCAGTGGCCACTCCCAGCCACCGCAGCCTCGACCTGCCGGCGATACTTCCACCTCAGCCTTCCAAGTAGCTGGAACTACAGGCGCGCGCTACCATGCCCGGTTAATTTTTTTTTTTTTTTTTTATTGTAGAGATGAGGTCTCGCCAAGTTGCCCAGGTGGGTCTCGAACCCGCGGGCTCAGGTAATCCACTCACCTCAGCCTCCCAAAGGTGCGGGATTACAGGCAGATTCTTATAGATAGGGCAAGACACCTAGGAGATTCCCCCCCCATCTATAGTCCAGTTAGTTGATTGTCAAGAATCATAGGCCTGAGAAGAAAAGGGGAGTGTAAGCTCAAGCTAGTCACCCAAGGGTCTGAGTGATAACTTCAAAGGTGCTGCACTTTCTGCCACTGTACTGTCCCTCTCTTTCCATTAACCTTTCTCCTCAATGTGCTTCTCTCTTCCCTTCAATTCTCTTTTGTCTGTCCTCTCATTTCTTCCAATTCACAGGGGGAGAAAAATGTGTTTACCAAGAATGAAAAAAGTAATGGGGTGAGTTTCCAACTCATTAATCTGAAATATGGTCTCACTGTCAGCAGCTCTCATTCAGAACAGTTCTAAGTTGTTTAACTTGGAAATTCCAATTAGATTTGTCCCCTTTAAATATTCCTATTTTATATCACATACATTTATCTCTTAATAATAATGACAATAACCATAATAATAAGTAGCGCATTTACTAGGAGAACTTCAAAGCATTTTGCAAATATGTTGTTCAAGGCCCTGAACAAGCCTTCCATGAAACAAATAGGAAGAGAATCCCATTATAGCCAAACCTCCATTAATTGGCAAGCAACTTGCCCTAAACCTCAAGTAATTGGACTATTTAGGGTCATTCTGTTTTCAGAAGAGGTGAACAACCTGAAAATATATTCCATCATTCACTCTTGCCTTTATTCCACTCTTCCTGTATCAGGGCTAGGAATACAGAGATGGCTCTGACTGTAAGGCATTCACAGCATAGTTAAACTAAAACAACTATCAGGTCAGGTATTGGGTTCTTAAGCCCAACTCCTCTGCTTCCAAAGCTCTTTTTGTATAGTACCTAGTGCGGGGTCTTATAATACAGAGAGTTGCTCAGGAAATAACTAGATTTGTTCCATTAACTGAAGCTCTCAACCCTTGTGGACCTGGAATACTCAAGGCATCATCAGGTCTCATTTTGGGAAAACACACTGATAAAGTTCAAACTCAAAGACCTTTACCTTCAGTCATATTTACTGTTTGCCTTGAGATCTAGAGACTATCAGAACAGCACGATAATTCCCAAAGGAGCTTTGTAGATGCCAGGATTGTCCAGTGATTTGGGTGGGTCTGGGGACATACTGGAATGCCAAAACGAATGGTTGCAAAAGAGGATGTGAGTGTTATGGGCTCAGGCAAGTTTCCAAGTCAAAGAATATGCAGGGGAGGTCCAGGGGCTCTCTGAGTAGTTTTAGAGCTTATCCAAAAGAACTCTCAGAATCTCGACTCTCTGTTTACCCACCCTCCTTCTACAATTCTGCTGAAGGGAGGGAAAGTATGGCAACAACTAAAGTCTAAAACAAACGTTGACCCAGTATCAATTCCTCCGCAGTCCCAGAGATCCACCAAATAATAGTTTCTTACTTTAGCATGACACTTTTAAGGCACTTTGGCACTTCCTATCTTATTTAATCCTCACAAAAATCTAGAAGGTAGGTTTATTATTAAACTCATTCTGCAAATGGGGACACTGAGGTTCATGGATATTAAATGACTTGTCAATAAGCAAGCACAGCTGGGACGTGAACCTAACTCTACTAGGCTCCAAATTTTAAATGCTCTTCTCTCTATACCACAGAGCTTCTCCAACATACTGGAGTCAAAAGGCAAGACTAGAGGTCAAAAAAGCAACTGTTGGGAATTTTAAAGCTTGTGAGATTAATGAGATTCTTGATAACCACAAGTCAGATGAGGCCTCTATGTAAACAAACAAAAGCAGAGAGAGAGGATGAAATTGCTTGTCCAGTCACACGTTAAGTCATTGATGGGACAAGAATTTGAAGTCAACCCTTTTGACTTTCATGACTCTGTCAATACAACCTCTTTATTTCTTATCTCAGTTACTGGTGTGTGTGCATGTGTGTGCTTATGTGCACCACCAGTTCTTGTATGTGTGTGAGTTAGGGGCTGGGGTAGGAAGAGAAGATATTGAGGGAAATAAAACAAGTACTAATGCTAAGGGACCTAAGAACCAAATACGATTTAACCCCAGAATTCAGAGACAAGGCCAGAAAGTGCCCACCTCTGGAATGCAAGTTAGTACAGTCATTATTTAAAAAAAAAAAAAAACAGTATGGAGGACCCAAAGAAACTAAAATTGAACAACCATACAATCCAGTAATCCTACTTTTATGTATTTACCCAAAAGATTTGAAATCAGTTTGTTAAAGAGATATCTGCACTACCATGTTCATTGCAGCACTGGACACAATAGTCAAGAGGTAAAAGCAACCTAAATGTCTATGCATGGATAAAGAAAAATGTTGTATATATACACAATGGAATACTATTCAGCCTTTAAAAAAAAAGGAGATCCTGCCATTTTTGACAACATGGATGGAATTAAAGACTACTATGCTGAGTAAAATAAGCCAGGCACAAAAAGACAAACAGCCCATGTTCTCATTTATATGTGGAATCTAAAACCATTGAACTCACAGAAGGAGTGAGTAGAATGGTGGTTACAGAGGCTGGAAGTGGGGGAAATAAAGAGATGATGGTCAAAGAACACAAAATCTCAGTTAAACAGGAGGAATATGTGGGTTTTTTATCTATTGCATAGCATGGTGAACATAGTTAATAATAGGGTACTATACATTTCAAAATGGCTAAAAGAGTACATTTCAAATGTTCTCACCTCAAAAATGTTAAGTATTTGTGGTGATAGATATGTTAACTAGCTTGATTTAATTATTTCACATTGTATTCATAAATCATAATATTATTTTGTACCTCATAAGTATATATAAACTCTCAATTTATAATAAAAAATTATGAATTTTTTCACATTGTGTTCATAAATCATATCATTTCTTTGTACCCCATAAATATATATAAACTCTCAATTTATAATAAAAAATTAAGAATTTTCCTTTTTGAGTTGGAGTCTCACTCCATCGCCCAAGCTGGAGTGTAGTGGCATGCTCACGGCCATCCCAGCATCGACCTACTGGGCTCTGGCAATTCTTCCACCTCAGCCTTCCAAGTAGCCAGAACTACAGGCACGCGCTACCATGCCCGGCTAATTTTTTGATTTTATTGTAGAGATGAGGTCTCACCATGTTGCCCAGGCTGGTCTTGAACCTGCGGGCTCGGGGAATCCTCTCACCTTGGCCTCCCAACGTGCTGGGATTACAAGCTTGAGCCACTGCACCCGGTCAAGAATTTTTTTTAAAGTATCCACATTGGGCAATGACAGCATAAATTATCTGAGAACAATCATTTGGGGAAGTCTTTCTGGAATTTAAATCTACCTAAAAGTGCCTGGTAAATACAGCTGATAAGCCTAGAAAAATCTCAGCAAGGAACTCCAAACTTGTCAGAAAAACAGTGACTGAAATAAGACTCATGTAAGAGAAAAGGCAGTAAAATGACTTATCAGTAGCCCATCAGGAAAGAATATAAGCATAATTGGCCAGTTAGGTATTGATAATTTGTTGCTAGTACAGTATAAGAGAGGTTTGCAGTGGGCAATAAGACAGCCTCCCAGAAAGGCCGAACTTCTCATCTCTAAATGAGTCTTCTCTCAAGCCATCTCACCTTTCTCATTTTGGTCTCTTTGAACATCCAACTCACCCAATTAGTCAGCTGTTCCATGTTCTCTTCCCTCACCCAATCCAAACCACATCTTTGATTTCACTAAGGGAAACAATTTAAACTATCATCACTCAATAAATAAATAAATTTTAAAAAATAAAGTATTATCACTCCAGTGAAAGAGACCGGGAGGGAGGAAGTGTGTAGCTATTGGATCCAAGCCTTCCAAAAGAAAAAGCTTTAATGAAGGAATTTCAACTGGAAGGAAGGGATGTTTTCAGCCATCAGCTTTGAAATCATACCTGGCTGATCATCATATGTGGTCTATCTGCCCCCATGTACTAGAGCAACTCTTGCTGCCAGTAGCACAGAGTTGGTAAGTGATGAAAATGTTGAACCAGAATTTCTGAAGTATGATGGTGATATGGTCTTATTGGGGATATACTGCACTCTTCAGTGGACTAGAAATTCCCTGTATCTCCCAGCCCCTACTTTGCAACATGCAATGCCTGACTCTGGTGAGGAGGTGAAGGGCACAGAGACAGAAAGTATCTCTCCTCTTCTCCCATTTTTTCTTTAGATCTTATTTTCCTATTCCTTCTTTTTGCCCCTTCCTTTCCTCTGGGACTTTCTCCCCTCTTCTTGCTCAGTATCTCTCTCTTAACCTCTCTTCCTTACACAGACACTGCCACCCCAATAGCCAAGGCCCAGTGTGCCGTTAGGGATAGATTTTTCCTCCAATTTGCTGCAAAATATTCCCAAATTCCCTGGGGTAAGGGAAGCCATAAAGCTGCAAACCACCCGTTTGTAGTAAGTCCTGCATTTGTACTTGAAACACGCAAAGATCTGAGTGTTTCTGAATGGAAATTGTGGAGCAATAAAAACTATAGGGGTAGGGGTGCATTTTTCCTTTTGCAGTTTCAAAAGTGGCACCTCTTCAGCTCTTCAGCTTTTATATGAATCTGTGCCCAGCAATACAGAGAAAAATGCTTTAGGAGACCAAGTTGCCTTTGTCCTCCTTCACTGAAAAGTGACAGCATATATATAATGTATATAAGGATCACAAAACCCTTGAGCAATTTGGTCCACTGCCCAAATAATATCCCTATTCCAATCATATTACTGCCTTAAGTTTTCTGCAGGGGTTAGAAAGGAACCTGTCCCCTTGTAAGTGACTCATACCACCTGCTAGAAGATACTAAGGATTTATTGGAAAAAAACAAACTAGGACTATCCAGAAAAGGAAGTGATCAACTAGAATCAAGTCTTCCAATTAGTCATTTAGCTTCTGAATGTAGTTACATGAAACTTGCCACCACTTAGAGAAGGCATACCAATGACAGAAACAAAGTATGCATCACTCAGTGCCTTACTCTTGCTTTGCCCCAAAATAATCACTGATAATATAATATTCATGCAGCACAGTGTCATGAAAAGGGCACTGTGGAGTCTTGCTTCTGGAGTCTTGGTCTGATTCTGCTATGAATTGACTGTGTGACTCTGCTCAAATCACTTCACCTCTCTGGGCCTTGATTCTTCATTTAAAAATGAAGGAGTTAGATTATTAGAACCCTGAGGTCTCTTACAACTGGGTCATCCAATGCTCTTGGGACCACCCAGAAAGAAGTGAGGAGAATCCAGTGGATATGGTTTAAAAAACAAAGAAAGTAAGAAAATTATTCTAATCCTAAATCCCAGTTCAAGTGATAGCCCTAACAAAGACAAAAGGTGCTACAAAATGTTTGTCTTTCATAGAAATTGACTTTGTTCCTCCTGATTCTTGAGGAAAGACATAAAGCTTCTCTGTAAATAGTGTGCCAATGGTATGGATGAAAAGTCAGAAAGGGTGGCCACTGAGCAGGTGAATAGAAAATTCAAACTCACCAATACCATGGTTAATTGAACAATGTCTAGCACTGCCAAAGAGTGAACAAAATGTAGATAATAGTGCAGGTCATTAGAAAGCCAAATTCTGGGCAGTTATTTAGGAAAAGAAGGTACAATTCATAGTCTGAAAAATGCAGAAATAATCTCAACAATCCCCCCCACCATAGCCATGTTTTAAGGAGAAGAAAACTGAGGTAAAGGAAACAATGGGGCTGGAGATTCTGCACAATTATAGCTCTGAGTCTCAGACTCCAAGGTAAACTCTTTCAGCAGACCATGACCTCTCCAGAAGCAGGTGTATCCAAGTGGTTTGGTTCAGAAAAACAAAAAGACATTGTACCTTGAGCTCTGTTCTTCCTCGAAGCTCCACTTCATAGCCCTCATTCAGATCTCGAAGAATTGTAACAGTGCTGAGACTGACATGAATGCGATAAGCTGTAAAAGAAGGAGAAGCATAACTTTGGCTCCTTGTCATTATTAAAACCAATGAGAATACATCAGTGTAATAAATGCCCCCAGTTATAAATGAACTAGACCCGTAGCAAAGTCCTAAAAGAGAACTTTAATTAGGGTTTTACAGAGGAGGAGGGGGAGTGATGCCCTTCCTCGCCAAACCCAAATAAAACGTTAGCTGTAGCACCTATCAGCCTTCTAGACACTATCTCAGACGAAAGCCCATGCAATAGAAAGGTGTTAATTTAACTCAAAGGTTGAGATGGAGAATCCTGCAACCACCACTGTGCTCTCAGCTGAATCGTGACCTTCTCTGAGAGAAGTTTAGCTTCAGCAACGTCTCTCACAGGTTGCTACTAGGGCTGAATTCCCAAGCTTTACATAATCTTACTTAGGAAACAAAAATATGTCTTTTCCATATGCATATTCACAACTGTCTCTCAATATTGCTGCATGTAAAATAAAACATCAAGAAAAAATATCCCAAGACCTCTGTCCCCAAACATTTTGTAGAGACTGTACATTCATAGCTGATGTTCAGGTAGGTTCATCTAGTGGTATATGAATACACATGAATGTACTATTTTCCAACCAATGATCTCAACCTGGGATAAGAGCTTTACATGTGGAACTACCGCTCTAAAATTTTGTTTAGAATCTAAGTATAATTCTTTGATGAAGAATAATCACTTGTTAACTGAGTTAAGATCCTTGATCTTCCTGAAATCTGTCACCCTATGAAGTGAGACCTTGTTGAGGTTGAGTCTTAAATAAAAGTCCAAGACTTGTTTTCATGCAGGCTTGAGAAAAACCATTCTTTGAGAAGCTGATTACAATCTGAGTAGGAAAAGCATGGCTCAAGAAAACTGCAAAAAGTTTCTGCTATGTATACTCACAATGACTTTCCCTATTTTGACAGCTCAGTTCTGTTGTTTGTATCTTCCTCTTGAACTCAGGATCACCCAAAGCCCCTTCTCAAAAAGGGTTTTCTTATTCCTAAAAGTCACATGCCTAGCCATTATATCCATATCCAGCCCTATATGTGCTATCCCACCAGTATCTGGTCTTCAGGGAGCCTTTCAGTAGAGTAATCCTGCTAGTAGAGAACACCCAGCTCAAAAGAATGGTAACTCATTCCAGTCACCATCCAGTTGTGTAGTAAGGAGAATCACTACAGTGCTGGGTCACTAGTCACTTCCATTCCAGAATTTCAGTGGATTGAACTGGGCACAAAGGAAATTTTGATGAAATTGAGATTGATTTTTCATTAATAGACTTGTGACATGTCCTGATCTCATATCCAACATGAGGTTAGAGGCACCACTTTACAGATCTTCCATCAGTTATATAGCTTAATGCTATATTTGGGTCATAGTCATTAGCTTTTTAAAAAGTACACTTGCCAGGTCTTTGAGTGCAGAGATCACAAGTGTATGCTTCTTTGTATGCCTCACAATAACTTCCTTGCACAGTCAGTGCTTAATAAACACCTGCTGTGGGTGATTCACTCGATTTTCTTCTTCCTAGTTGATCAGTGGACAATGTACTGCCTAAATCTCAAAATTCAGTTTCTGCTCTCAACTTTATTTTTCCAATGTGAAATGTGTGGAGTTTTCTCTGGTGCAAACCAGAATATGATTTCAGCTTTCTGTAAGCTTACATCAGTCCAGAGTACTGTGCCAAATCTGCACTGCAGTTTCAGGATCAATTTTACTTCATCTTGGGTTGCACTTCAAGAGCAAAGTCATAAGCAAAGTCATATTTATGCAGCAGTTCCTGGATGACTACGTCCATGGCCTCTGCCATATCTATAGAGTTCGAAGACTTTCCCAGATGTCAGAAAATTTATTCTGACAACAGCTTCTAAGTTCCATACTGCCTCCTTAATCATGGCTGCACAGGCTAGATTGACTAAGACTAGACCCATTGTGTAAGCCTGTTTCTACACATGAATGATGGGGATTGAGGTCAGACAGGGCACCACCCACTGTGATATAGGCCACCATATCGTTAGGGACTAGTTTGAGTATATTCCTGAAGTTTAGGAAGAGCTTGTCTTGCCTTGTAGCTACCAGAGCCAGAGCTGCTAAGGACTTAAGTGAGTTTTTTTCCTCTTTTTGGTATAAAATCATGAAAACTGTATATAGAATTTGATGTTTATTCTCTATTCTATTCCTGTAATTACATTGAAATTGTTTTGCTCGATCATTATATAAGTAAAAGGCACATTGTAATTCTGACATTGCCTCAATAGTGGCAGTAAATAACTAAGAAAGAGTTGAGCCAGAATCTTGCCAGTAGCAGACAAATGGCATAATGGTTTGTACAGTTTTATTTTCAAAGAAACAGGGAAGAAATGGTATCTGATTCTATGCCTGTTTTGACAGAAGCTAACGGTTTTATATACATGCAAATTGGAATTAATTATTTCAGAATTTCAAGCTCCTTAGCTTGAAGGATTATTGCTAGCTAAATTCTAGGGGCTATTTGATGAAGTCAGAACTCCTGGACTCCTAACTAGTTCAAAAAGAGGAATAGAGATCAAATAACAAAAAGAGGCAGACTTGAGTGTGTCGCCAACAAACTAGTTAAAAACTAGAAATGTCAGTCCCTTACCTAGTTCTTTTCTCAACATGAATCTCATAAACCCACAAGCCTGGCCAATTTTTCCTTTATCCAAAAGACATATTTAGTTGTTTTGATTAAATTGACTGGCTGTTTCAGTGCCACTTAGCTGTAGCTTTAGTTCTATAACAAGAAAAGTGCATGTTCAGTCCAACATCACCCCCTACTGGTTTGCTATTAGAGACCAGGAAAATGTGTGAAAAATCTTAATCTTCTCAAATTATCTTTTATTGTTCTTTAAAGCATTAAAACATCAAGTGCCCTTTTCCCTTTCTTGAGGAAGAATCACTTTCTCAAGAGTAGAATCATCTCATCTCATCCAATCCTCTATAGTACTCACGTAAGCCTGTTGATTCCATCCGAGAAGCTGTGTTCACAGTGTCTCCAAATAAGCAGTATCTGGGCATGGTGAGGCCCACCACTCCAGCAACAACCGGCCCTATAGAGTAGAAGAGAGTTGGAATTACAGTCAACAAATATGCACCCAATGCTAATAGAGAAATACTATAAAGGGGAAGAAATGAAATCTTGTAAAAAAATAATAAAAGTTACCATCAAATAGGTCTAGAAATCTGAAGGAAGGCTTATAATGAGTAATGAATTATTTGCCCTACAAGAAAACAGATTTATAACATGACCACCTTTCTGATTTATACCTTTGTTCCAAGTAACAGTTACATCCAAGATACTTATGTCTGTCACAGAGACAAAAAAGCATCAAACCCAAACCAGAAAAGCCTGGGCAAGGACTCAGGATCCAAACCTTTGTGGAAAGGAAAAAATATAATACTGCCTTGTGCCTTAGGGTTGGAAGAAAGGATCTCATAGGTCTACCTATCTCCCAAACTGTGTCTATTAAGAGAATTCTTGCTAAGACAGCTGGAAAATCTAAAAACAAGTAGAGTTAACTTTCAATGATCTGTGTTGGGGCAAAGAAGAGTAGTGGATATAGATAATCCAAGAATATTTTCTATTTGCTTTTAGAACGTTTTTTGTTCCTACATTTTAATATGATTTTGTCAAATGTTCAATGTAAATGAAAAAACTTAAGCAGCCATACTGAAAAGTCAGTGCAGGAGTATCTATAAAGTTCTTCACCTTTACCTTTCTGGTCTCTGCTCTGTTTTTACATTTTAATGTTCAGCATCATCTTTTTGCTATTTTTGCGTTAAAGAAAGTACTTAAGTGCTTTGCTTCAAAAAATTATTTCTGCTGCAAATAAAAATAAAGAACTAGAAAACATATTTATCATTTTAATTCACTTCTCACTTATTCAGAAGCATTCATTGAGCAGTGAGCTAAGCAACAAGGGAAATAAAAAAGAAATGTAATGTTACGGTCTCAGTTATCCAGGAGTTTACAGTCTAACTGAAGAGATGAGACTACCAAACAGGAAGTAATTAAGCAACGACCCAAAGCAATGTACAGCTAAGGCAAAATAAATAGTACAGACAGAAGTGCTATGATGGTTTAGAAAATGAGGGGAGTTGCTTGCTAGGACCTGACTAGTCAACAAGGGTCCAGTGGAGAAGGTAGGATTTGATCTGGGTCTTGATAGGTGAGTAGGATTTTACTTGGTGAAAAGGGACATAAATAAAATGCTTGTGGTTGGAATTGAGCATGGAATTTTGGGAAGCTCTTAAAGAAAGCAGTCTTCCTGGTTTAGGTGGCTGTGGAGAAACTGGAGACAAGTATGAATTAAGTGAATTGTGTAAGATGGAGGATTTTAAACCACAAGAGAATTTTGAGCAGTGAATTACACGATGAAAAGAATTTTTCTTTTTCTTTTTTCCTTTTTCTCAGATTGGTGTATAGAATGCATTGAAAGGGGAAAAAATAAAATCAGAAAAACCTTTTAGATGGCTGTTGCAGTAATTCAAGCACAAGGTATTCAGAAGAAAGTGAGGATGGGAAGTGGGTGACCAAAAAGAGGTGATAAGGGAGACATTATGAAAAAGAACAGACATGTTGGCTCTCTGATCGACAACCATGAGAAAATAGGTATGGGCTTATGAATTTACGCTGGTTTGTGAGAAAAGACGATTTGAAGTTTTAAACTTGAAATAATAATGAATCATTCAAGAAGAGGTGTGCTGAGAGGGGTTGGAAATGTGAAAATGAAGCATAAATGAGAGGTGAGGACTTTTCTTTAAAATAAAAAAATTGAACACCTGCTATGTGCTAAGCACTCCAGATATAAACATGAGTAAGATATGGTTACCAAGAAGCTTAAGTTCTAATGGGAGGACAGACAAGAAAACATGGATTATGCTGATGACTGTGAGAAGGTTGTATGGAAAGAGGCAAGAGTAGAAGCAAGAAGATGTTATTGCAGTGATCCAGGCCAGAGATGCTGGTGTCCTTGTCTTGGGTTGTGAGAATGAAGGCGAGACAAGAGAGATTCCAGAGACATTTGAAAAGTAAAATGTTTAAGACTTAGTAGTTGGTTCAATGTTGAAGATCAGAGTGAAAAAGAACTCAAGGAAAATGACTTCCAAGACTAACAGGAGTAACTGAGGCAATGGTGGTACCACCAACTGAAATAGAAAATAGAAAAAGAAGAGGAATTTTGCACAGGAAAAAAAGCATTCTGTTTTGGATGTGTTGCATTTGAGGTCCATGTGGCACATTCAGGTGAAACATCAGCAGGAAGATTGATATGCAAGGCTGAAGCTTAAGGGAGAAGACAGTACTGAAGCTGTAAAGTTGGAAATCGTCAGCATACAGGTGGTAATTAAACCACAGACATGAATGAGCTCACCTAGGAGAGTATGTAGAAGGACAGAAATAGTGGATCGGGGCAAAACCCTGGGGAATGCCAACATAAGGGACAAACAGAGACAAAGGGAATTATCAAACTGATAAAAAATGAAAGCCAGGTTGGAAGGGGTTAAGAAATAAATTATCACCTGCACGCAGCCTGCTTGTGTAGCTAATCCCAACTTGTATCCCACATATCTATAATAAAATAAAATTTTTTAAATCTGAAAAAAAGAAAGAAATTAGAGGAAGAATGTACAGAGAGCAAGGAGATCACCAAATTGTGAGCTTTGCAGACAATGCTAGAGAACAGGAAGAGATAAAAGAACCAATAAATAAAGCAAAAAAGCAGCATTCAGAGAGTGAAGAACATGTCATAAAAGCCAACTGAGGGATATTTTAGGGAGCATTGTCATGAATACCAAGTACTTCAGGGAAATAAGGGCAGACAAGAACTAGGCAAAGTGGTGAAGACAGAAATCAGATTGCATAGGGGCTAAGGAGGGAGTAAATAGTGAAAAAAATGGCACAGTGAGTGTCATTCATTCTTTAAAGAAGTTTAGTAAGAAAGTGGTGAAAAGAATAAGGAAAGTAAAGGAGCCTAGAAAAGCAGTGCAAAAGAGAGTAGAGAGGGAAGCTAGTCAATGAAATATCTGTGACATCAAGTGAGATGTCTGTCAAGATACCTGTGAATATGTGAAGCTAGATGGAAAGAATACAATGATGGGGGAGATCTTGAAGATAATTCAAGCAAGAGGGGATGAGTGTGGGAGAAAAATACTTCAGAGGTTGAATTTTAATTCAATGAATTATTCTAAACACAACATCCATCCATTGATCTTATAGCATAGTCAAACTTGGAAATGTTGGTTCTAAACAAAATAGTAGATTGAAAGGATTTAGAAACCAGAACAAGGGCTGCTTCCCAGTGTGGTAGTACAGGTACTGGGAGGAGAGTCAACTTGGTAGTCACAAAGAAATTATGTAGCCCTGGACACTTGGATAATCCAGCGGCCAGGAATCATGAAGAGCTCTCTTTTTTCCTTCCTTTTTTAGTCCTCCTTGAGGTACATAAGAATGTTTTATCTTGCTTTAACTGGTTGTTGTTACCTGAGTGCAGGCCAATTCGAATTCGGACGGGCACTTCTGGCATGTGCCGCATCTTGAAGGTGCCCACGGAGCTCAGGATATCTAGGGACATGTTTGCAATCTCAGCTGCATGTCGACTGCCATTCCTATTTGGGAGGCCTGAGGCTACCATGTAGGCATCTCCAATGGTCTCTACCTGGGAATCAAGAAAAATAGAATTAGCAAGCTAGTAACATGTCTGTTTTTTTTTTTTTTCATAGCACTTTAGAGATATGATGGAAGCCACATGGTCTTCTTGGAAAGTGAGGAATGTAGAGAAGGATTGTCAATGGTTCACAGACATTGCACATTAGAATCTCATAAGGAGCTTTTTTTTTTTAAATGTACATATATAATATATTCAGGCCCCATACCCAGAGATTTTGAAATAAATGTAGGTACTTCATAGGCTCCTCATTGACCTTGGAAAAATATCAGGCCCCAAAAAAGTCCTGGGAGAAGGGAAAGGGGAGATTTCTGGGACTGTCCATAGGATGTCCTGAAGGAGAACCCTAGGAGAAGGTACTTATCACACTTGCCAGCAAGCATTTCCCTAGATGATTTGGGGTAAAGAAGTTAGGGCATCCCTAAGGTGAGTATAAGTGAGGGCAGCTCTAAGGCGAGGGAAAGTGAAAGGAAGAACAAGGAAGAGTCTGTTCCTTCTGCTTTGCCTTGCTCATATGATAGTTAGTTTTGCAGGTTTACTGGGTCTTTTTCCACCAGTTACCCCCTCCTCTCCTACTGCTACCTCCCTGAGGGGCAGTAGTTCTGGCTCTCAATTGCTTTGCTGGGAGAATTTAGAGCTGGACACCGGAAATAAAGGCAAATCTGTACTCTTCACCTCCCCCATAAAAGTGTGCTCACTCTTTTTAGATGACCAGTCAGTTGAACCTTTTCAAATAAATCTGAAAAATAAGTAAGCTGAAAGGACTTTTATGAAATATGCCAATCAAACTGTGCTACTACCAGCTTGGATGAAGTTAGAAGCCATATTTCCCTAGAGAACTGCACTCACAGAATGTAATCAGTAAGAGCATGAAACTCTGAAGTAATAGTGCCCTGGTTAGAATCTCAGATCCAACACTTACAAACCTCATGGCCATGAGCAAGTCGCTTAATCTCTCTGTGCTTCAGTAGCCTCATCTGTAAAATAGGGATAATTACAGTACCTACCTCACAGGGTTTGCTAAGGATAAATAACTTAATATATGTCAATGCACTTAAAACCTGCCTAGTGGATGATGACATATATTAAGTGCAAGCTATCACCATCATCACTATCATTTCCAAATGGATATGTCTGGAAATCAGCCTTAGGACTGTGGGTATGATTGAGCTCTAGAGAAAAATGTTTAGCCATCAGCAATAGGCTCCTCATTATGACTTTCTATATAGCCAATAACAATGATCCTTTGAACCTATAGGACTTTGTACCTCAAGACGCTTCCATCCAAGGTGTGCCTTACCAGGTGCAATTTGAGAAAAGGATCCCTGCCCTCAGATAAGCATGCTGGTCTTCACAGAGGAAGGAAGGGTTACAGCGCAAATGCTATATGAAAGGGGAAACCAAGTGACTGGCCATTTTCAGAAACTGACGGTTGACTCTTCAATTTTGATGAATCAGTCACCCAGGAGGCCCACAAGGATATGGATGAGGAAATTAGAAGAGCAGGGAGGATGTGTATGCATGGCTTTGGCGTGTAGATTGCTATGGGGAATTGTGGTTGCATTAGTCAACATAAGGACACTAAAAGGAAACAGGAGGTTTAGAAAGCAGTCTGGTTGAGACGAGGGTGGTTGCAGGAGAACTGAAACTGAAAACAAATCACCAACTTCATAATTCTGCAGTAACCCTCTCATTTTCATTTCAGATCATCAAGAGCCAGGGGAGGTGATTCCAATTTTACAGGTAAAGAAAATGAAAATACAAACGGGTTTGGTCATTCACTACTGGTTCAATTTTTATTTTCTTTGCACGGTGTTGTTTTTAATAACAGGACTGAAAAATTAGATTTCATTTTTGGAATCGTATAGCTCTGTCCTGGGAACAACCCGCTAACTCCCTACTATAACCATGAAGTACCAAAATGTCTGATGGCCTCATTTCTAAGACCCCCAACAATCGTCCGAACAAAATCAGCTGGGTTGATTAAACCAGTAATTGTGTTACTGCCCATGCTGAATCATCTTTGATTTTAGTTACAACTGAATTAGCTTTCAGTGATTTGTTTTTCTCTTCAGGTTGCTTGAGTTCAACAAGTTAAGACAGGTACTCTAATTCCATGGATTTTTTCCTGCACCACGGTTTCCATGTGTGCTTCTTGATTAGCTTGCAGCTCCTGCTGATTGACAGGTATGCTGTTTATTTCTGAACCCTGTTTAGGTGGCTTGGCCTAGCCCTGAGGCTCTCTACCTGACCTGAAAGGGCCCTGTCTAATCTGAGATAAACACACTCCTCTGTGTGTGATTTGAGAGCTAGAACATTTCAGACTACTGCGAAGGATGCAATGAATGGAGCTACTTATTCTCCAGCTCTACCTGGTCCTGGGACAGAGGAGCTGTCTAAAGTTTGAAATGCCAGGGGCATCTTTCTCCATCAATAAGACAAGTATCCACGATGCAGACAGCATGGAAATATCCCTGAACAGCTATGATATTTTTCGTCTTTTATTTTATTTGCCTAGAGACAAGACAACATATAAAAACAAAGGTAAGAAATCATGGCACCGGCCAGGCTCAGTGGCTCAGCCTGTAATCCCAGCACTTTGGGAGGCCGATGCGAGAGGATTGCCTGAGCCCCCGAGCAACTTGGCGAGACCCTCATCTCTACAATAAATCAAAAATGAGCTGGGTGCGGCAGCGCGCGCCTGTAGTTCCAGCTACTTGGAAGGCTGAGGCAGAAGGATCACTGGAGCCCAGCAGGGCGAGGCTGCGGTGGCCAGGAACGTGCCACTGCACTCCAGTCTGGGTGACAGAGTGAGACTCCAACTCAAAAAAGAAAGAAATCATGGCACCAAAATGAGTGAAAGCAGTCATCTATTCTCTACTCATCTTCTGCAAACTTTGACAGAAAAAATTAAAATTCACAGGCTGGGCGGGACTCGGTGGCTCAGCCTGTAATCCCAGCACTTTGGGAGGACGAGGTGAGTGGATTGCTTGAGCCCGCGGGTTCGATACCAACCCAGGCAACTTGGCGAGACCGCATCTCTACAATAAATCAAAAATTAGCCGGGCGTGGTAGCGCTCGCCGGTAGTTCCAGCTCCTTGGAAGGCTGAGGCGAAAGGATCGCTGGAGCCCAGCAGGACAAGGCTGCGGTGGCCGGGAGTGTACCATTGCACTCCAGTCTAGGCAACAGAGTGAGGCGCCAACACAAAAAAAAAAAAAGAAAAGAAAAAAGAAATTCACAGGCTGGAGGAGTGGGAGAAGGTGAGAACAGGGACTTGCAACCTCAAAATTAATCACTTCCCCAGACCAACAGGTGGGCTTTTGTTTACCCTGTAGCAATCCCAAAAGAACCTCAGGTCTAATAGCTGCCTGATGTAATGCCAAGTTCTCTCCTATGTAAAAACAGTACCTAAAGGAGGAGACCAAATTGTAATAGCATGTATAAGATCTACACAAACTTGACCAAGATTAACTCTCTAGCAGTCAACAACTATGGGCAAAATCTAATACTTCTTTGTCCCCTTCAGTGCCTAGCATAATACTGCCTAAACTATGGGTACTCAGCCACTGTAGTACAAAAGTCTCTTGGCTTCAAATTCCTGGTCTCAATTCTAGGGGAAAAAAAGCTTAAAAGAAATCTGACTGGCAGTCTTTTGCTGGGTTGATAATTGTTATTTTGTAAAGTGGGAAATTATATGCATTCTATCTGACCTTTCCAATAGAATACCAATGAACGGGTGTACCATTCAAATTTTTATTCCTAAATAACAACATTCTATAAAATTATTTCCTTCAGTTTTAGAATGCACCTAGATAAGCCTCATATAAAAATTTCACTCTGTAATGTATTACTCTGCTAATTAACCTACCTTATAGACATCATGACTGCCAATGATTGCATCAAAAAGTGTGTACAGGTCATTCAGAAGATCCACCACCTCAATGGGCTCACTCATGGCTGAGATGGTAGTGAAGCCCACAATGTCACTGAAGTACAAGGTGACCAAGTCAAAGCCCTCAGGTTCAACTGTGCATCCCCTTTTGAGAGATTCAGCAACTGATCTGAAAAAAATAGACACAGCTATTCTTAAGAGGACATTGACCTCCCTTCATGTCACATACACCTGCTAGAACACAATTTCTCTAAAAATCACTACCAAGTAAATGATGAGGAAGAAAATGTTACCTGGATGAAAACATTCATTCATTCATTCTACAAATATGTATTGAGTGCTTACAATGTGCCAGGAACTGTGCCAGGTTCTGAAATACAGCACTGAACAGACAGACCTGGTGTGTGCCTTCATGGAGTCTTTTTCAGTTCTTTATATGTCCATCTCAGCCACTAGGGAATGTTCCCAGGGGGTTGCCTTTTCATGAAACTGGTTTCCCCAGTTATCTCCTAGAAGATCAGGTTATAACATAATAAGGTTCCCTGGAAAATCTGGGAATCCTAAAAACAGATAACGTTTTCAACTAAGGAAGGAAAAGACCTGGAAAAAAGCAACCTCACTGCTTTCCTCAAGGAGCTCAAAAAATTGCCTTCCTTCTAATTGGTCAACCCCCTGGCAAAGCCACAAAACGACATATAGAAAAACCAAGGTACCAAAAACTTAAATGACCAGCATGATCCACAGGTAGTGGAAAATTAGGATGTGTGCTCTGCTCCCTTGTTTTCCAATTCTACTTTGATTTGAAGGTGTGACTCAAACCCACTAGGAGGACAGAGGGTGCAGGACAGAGGGAGGGAGCAGTTAGTAGATGGGTATTCTTTATCTAATAGAACACACTGTTATAAGGATTCACACTCCTCAGGTGTTCACACATACAGTGGTAGCATCTGTGTTAGAAGCTTTTCCGTTTTCTGTTTTTCAATTTCCAGCTCTTCAGTCCGCTCCCGGATCAAATCTTCCAAGTTGCTAGAATATTGTTCCAACATCCGAAGCATAGAATCAATGATATTGGTCTTCTTTCCTTTATTGAAAGTTTTAAACTGGAAGTAAAACAGAAAAAAAACAGTCAGGGAGTGCTTTCTCCCCAAACGCAAAGAAGATGGAGCAAACCACCTTATCACATATTATGTCCTCTAAAATACCAAAGCAGAAAAGGTGAACACAGATATAAATAGAAATTCACCACCCACCCTCATTGTCACCCTGGCCCATTCACAGGGCTCTTCCTGCCTTCTGCTAGTAGTTCTTCCCGTGCTCTCCTGGTTCTTTCAAAACTGAGCAAAGGTGCTCTGAGTAGGATCCTTCAGTTCTGAGATGCAATCACATGAATAATAGCCACTTCAAAGGCAACAGGATTTGGTCTTGAACCCAGGCCAGTTGTGGGTGAGGTAAGGGAAAAGAGAGTAGGAAGTGCTGTTTTACTCTTCTAGATCATCAGCCTGCTAAATCATCCTTATCCTCAAATGCTACTGTGTTGCCAGTTCTTGGACAGTGAGAAGTTCTTTGACCTCTTAAAGAGGGTTCAACACCTACATGATATTCTTGGTCCATGGTGTCCGCTAGCACCTGCCCTTCAGGTCAGTCAGGGTCATGTAGAAATTCAACTGGTTTTAACCTATTCTATGCCCTGATCCCTTATAAATGGCTACAGGCTATAAATTTGCAATATGTCCTTTCGGGGCCTTGTCTACCTACAGAAACAGGGCATAGCATTAGAATCATGAGGGGTAGTTTCTTCACTATATTCAGCATGCATATGGCTTTCTTCACAAGAATAAAAGATTGGCAGTACTTTGCTGAGCAGACATCTAGGGCTCTGTCCCAATGAACCCTCTTACATAGCTGAGCACACATGTTCCGCTTAGTACCCAATGTCCCAAGTCCAACACTAAGAGTTTCCTTCTAAACCTGGCTCATATCTGTATGTACTCCAAAGTCCTGAGGATAACCTCAGCAGCCAGTTCAGGTCCTTTGGGCTCCTCCTACTGCCCAACCCAGGAAACCTCTCTAACCTCCTCCTCTCACTTAAGTTTGATTAACTACAGGAAGTTGCAAGGCTAGCCTTGTCGTCAGATCATCTAAACTTCCACTGAAGCATTTTAGTCAGGGCAACCCTAGCAATGTCTTGTTTGAAAGACTCATGATGCGCACTCCTCCTATCTATCATTGGCTTCCCTGCTGCCTTCTGAAATAACATCTCTAGCATCAACACGAGGACAAGTGCTTTTTCTCCTGTATCACGGTAAATTTTTAGAAATTTGACCTTCATGGTCCTTTGCCTTTTCCATACTATTGAACACCTGTTTGAGTGTCCTCAAAAAACTCCACTGGGCTAATGGAGGCATTGTTAGGTGGGGACATGGATGACTTCATAAGCAGAGCCCCTCAGGCTTTCAATTCAACTCTTTCTTTTTTCCGCCTCAGATACCTGCCACTCATAAAGCATCTCAGTGTTGTACTCCAGCCAGGCTCAAAAGCCTCTCTGCCAGAGCTGACACAGCATTCATGGAGAGCACCCTCAATTTCAGTGTCCTGTAATTTCAACAAAGCTCTTACCTGCATGCTCTAACATAGGAACTGCACCATAGCTTCTTGATCAGGGTTTACTTTTTGTTTTCCTATACTCCCTTTTCAATCCCCACCTTGAGGGAAAGAATCAATGTCTTTAGAAATTCAGTATCTTAAGGAGAGAGGTTACCACTTTTCGTGTATCCCATTGTTTCCAGTAGTTCCCTGGGAACTTAAGGAATCTCCTGCATTTTGCACTGTTAATTTGCATTTTCTTCCATCTTAAACATTCTTGCAAACACCTCATATTTTTTCTGATTTTCCAAAAACAACCTGGCATCAACCAAATGGTACACTCATCACAGTTCCCTGAGATGTCCAAAGCAAACATGGCTCTGTGAGAAGCCCCATCTATACCATGATACCCAACTTCTTTTTGTTGTTGTTGCTGTTGTTGTTGTTGTTGTTGTTTGAGACAAAGTATCACCCTGTCCCCAACTCAAGTACAATGGCATGATCATAGCTCACTATAACCATGAACTCCTGGGCTTAAGAAATCCTCCCTCCTCAGCTTCCTAAGTAGCTGGGACTACAGGTGTGCACCACCATAGCCAGCTTTTTTTTTTTTTTTCAGAGACGAGGTCTCACTATGTTGCCTAGGCTGGCCTCAAACTCCTAGACTCAAGCAATCCTCTTGCCTCAGTCTCCCAAAGTGCTGGGATTATAGGCGTGAGCCACCGATATCATGGCATGACCATGATACTCATCTTTTAATAGTTTCAATTCCATTGCATTGCAAATGCCTGGTGGTTCAATTCCATCTCTGAAATATTGCTTAGGCCAGGTTGTGGATGATTGGAACAAAGGTCCAGACACAGAAGAGTACCAGAACCAACACTTGGGCTCTTGGAGGATGTGCTGATGATGCTCCAATACCAAGGGCCTCAAAGTAGCCATCCTCAGGCTGCTACTCCAAGAGGAGTACCCTTACCCCTTGCAAGAGGTTTTTTCCACAACATGACAAGGACACAAGGAGTTAACCTTGGGTAAGCTGGATTTAGGATGGCTTCTGGGCAATGATAAGATTTGGAGTCCTTACCTGGTTAAATATTTCATCAAAAGTTGGTCGTTGTTCTTCAGCCTCAGCCCAGCACTGCTTCATCAGCTGGAGACATTCTGGAGGGGCATGCTCAGGAGGAACCACTGGTCTGTACACAGGAGGAGGCCTCTTAAGTCTGTTTATGATTTCTGTCCAGATGCAGAAGAAAAAGATTTACAAGTCATGGAAAATCACCAAGATTTGAAAAAGATAACCAAGTTTTAGCCAAGAAAGGGATGGATCAGGAGATAACACAGAAGGGCCTGAGTATAGATTGTATCTGAGCAAAAGCTGCATCAGGCAATTGGAGAGGGGGTTAGAAATAATTCAAATGAACTCTTGGTAACATTTAGGCACGGCTTTATCCTGCTACTGCCAGGTTTTAGATGCAGCCTCTCTGATGTCAATTCTAATACTGCAACTTCAGTGACCTGGTTCCTCTCACCTGCCCCCACATCATCTAAACCTTTCAATCCCCACAACATACCCACTGAGCTCTCCCTACAGACCGTCTCAGTCCAAGTCCAGTATTTGGACCCTGCCTCGCTTCTACGCAAAAGGAATTAAAAACTGCATTAAACAATTCAAGGCCTCATCATGATCTTCCTGGTTCCTGGTCCATGATCCCCGCTTTCAGTGGAACATTTACTATACCAGACTATGGACTGAACACTTCGCATGCATTATTTCATTGGATTCTCACTACAAATAGATGAAGTAGGCACTCTTATTCTTATTTTACAATTGGGGAAACTGAGGCACAGAAAGATTAAGTCACTTGCCCAAACTAGTCACATGACCAGTAACTAGTAAGTGACAGAGTTTGAATTTAACCCAGGCAATCTCAATCTACCACATTGTCTTGCTTCCAACCAAATGCCTTAGGACTCAGCTGGGAGTTCTTAAACGCCTTATTCAGACCCAAGAACCATTAGTGATCAAAGATCTAAATCAACCAGACTGACTGTTTTACAAAGGGAGAAAACTCCCTGGCAGCAGGAGAACATCATCAGCCCTCAATATTCCGAGTAGCCCACGTTGGACCTCAAACTGATCTCCCTGCTTCCAGCCTAGCCTTTTCCAAATCCCAAGACATTACTAAAACACAGATCTGGTCATGACCCTTTCTTGCTCAAAAGTCTTTTACGAATCTTCATTACCCACAGAATAAAATCCAAGCTCTTCAACATGGCTCCTGATTGTCTCTTCAAGCTCATTTCTCATCCTTAATCCCCTCCTCACCACCCACAATTCTGATGTCCTCATCATGAACCAAACTTTGCTTGCCCTACCAGTGTGCACTTAACATACCAACAGTGCTGCTTCATACTTCATACCCTAATAAGTGCCCCTTGCCTCCATGAAAAAATTTCAGCTTTTGCCTGATGTCTCAGTTCCTTGTGACGTCACACCTTCTGCTCCTTTAACCCAGGTCAGTCTGTACCAGTAATTGTTTCTCCATTGCGGCATTCTGCTCTCAATGCAATAGATTATATGGGAATGAATCCCTTGGAATGTGATTGCACCATCCACTCTCTAGCAGAAGGAGCCCTTGTCCCTTTCTCTGAACACCATCAAGTTGAATGAGTCAGTCACCTTTCTGTTAAGCACAGCATGTGCCTTCCAGAATCTTACAGTCTGATTGAGATAAACAATGACAAACAATAGGAACAGGTGAGCAGAGATGGGGCACCTGACCCATACTGAAGAAATCAGAGAAGGCTTTCCAGAGGAAGTGACATGAGTTGGATAAGGCAAAGTGAGGAGGAGGTGAGAGAATTCCAGGTATTGTGAACAGCACACTCAAAGGCACAGTGGTAAGAGAGACCATGGTGCTTTTAAGGTACTGTCAGTCATAAGGTTTAGCTGGAGTACAGGGAGTGACAGAAGATAAGCCTAGAGAGGTGGCAAGGAGCCAAACTGTGAAGGGTCTTGTATGTCATTTGAGAAGCCTCGCTTTCATTTAACAAGTGGCAGGAAACAGTTGGAGAGCTTTAGTAAAAGAGTAATATGGGACTCTGAGTGGAACAAAGGATAGCTAAATGGATTTTGTTTTTCCTTCTTTTTTCATTTTTAAAAGCTTTTATTTTAAAATAAATTTAAATTTCCAGAAAAGTTGTAAAAATAGGACAATTGCCTGTATACTCTTCACTCAGCTTCTCCATTGTTAATAATTTATAGAACTATAGTACAAAGGAAATTAGCATTTGTATAACACTATTACTAGAGTTCTTATTTGAAATTCATCAGTTTTCCCCTATTGTCCTTTTTCTGTCCTACAAACCAATTCAAAATCCCATATTGCATGTAATAGTTGTGTCTTGATTTCTTCCTATTTGTGACAGCTCCTCATTCTTTTCTTGTCTTTCATGACTTAGATTCTTTGGTTGAGTACTGACTAGCTGTTTTGTAGAATGTCTCTCAACTTAAGTTTGCCTGAAGTTTTCTCATTATTAGGTTGAGGTTATGCATTGTTTAGCAAGAATACCACAGAAGTGATGTTGTGCCCTTGTTAGTGCATCATGTCAAGGGGTACACAATGTCAATGTGCCTTATTACTGGTAATACCTTATTACTGATAAACTTGATCACTTGGTTAAGGTGGTATCTGCAGTATCTTCCACTTGTAAGCTTACAATTTTTCCATTTGTAGCTAATATGTTATGGGTTCATACTTTGAGAATATGCAAATATCCTGTTCCTGTTAAACTTCTGCCCACTGATTTTTTCCATCCATTGATAAATCTTGCCCAATAGACACATGTTTTGATAGAAGGTGAGGATGGAAGCCTGCAGCATGTCACAGGAACATCATGAGAGGTACTAAAATACTTGACAAGGAATGTCTCAAAGAAGTAGCGGGGACCATGGAATTTTTTAAAAAGAAAAAGGAATTGAAACAGGTTCTATGGGCCATTGGCTTATGTCAGTTTGATAAAGAACCAGCTTCGGCCGGGCTCGGTGGCTCAGCCTGTAATCCCAGCGCTTTGGGAGGCCCAGGTGAGTGGATTGCCTGAGCCTGTGGGTTCAAGACCCGCCCGGGCAACTTGGTGAGACCTCAACTCTACAATAAATCAAAAATTAGCCAAGCGTGGTAGCACGCTCCTGAAGTTCCAGCTACTTGGAAGGCTGAGACGGAAGGATCGCCAGAGGCCAGCAGGTCGAGGCTGCGGTGGCCAGGAGCATGCCACTGCACTCCAGCCTGGGTGACAGAGTGAGACTCCAACTCAAAAAAAAAAAAAAAAAAAGAAAGAAAAAGAAAAAGAACCAGCTTCTTGGATGGGGGAATTTCTTCTCGATGCCTAAAGCTGTCTGGCTCCAAGTCCCATCTGAATACAACACAAGCTGTTTGCAGGTTAGCAGGCTGTTAGCACAGACACTCCTCTGGGAAATCATGACAGCCTGGGATGGCTTGATGATCTAGGTCATGGTGGTCCCCGGAGGCCCTTTTCTCACCTCCCGCTTACCTTCAGCAGGCAGATCCATCATGCAGAATGGGGTGCCCCGGACCATCACTTCTTGCATGATGATGGCAAAGCTATAGACGTCTCCTGCAAAAGAACCTAACCTGCTGCCCCTCGGGGCTCTCAACAGTTCAGGGGCGGTCCATAGCAACTCTGAAAAGAAAGCATTGTGTAATGAATGCAGAGAGGATTAACTGACAACATCTGCAATGCCCTCAAGGGTTCTGAGGGTGCTGTTTTATTGACCGCTTTATATTTTTATTAGAAAAACAGGCATTCTAGTGCTCCCCAGGGTCTGAATCTATTCATCTAAGGAATTGCACACACAAAACATACTACTCTTCCCACCCCAGGACCATGCAGGCAGACACAGCAAAGGTGTGGGGAAGGGCAGAGAAGTTTGAAGTACAGAAACTATGTGATGTTTGTTTTCTTGCTCTCTTGAGCCTACAAGTAGTTGGCAGGTTTCCAGAGAAAGGCAAGTACACTGCCAGACTGGTTGCCATGGATTTGCTGTTTGCTGAGATCTATATGTGTCTGGTAATTGACTGTGCCGCGGCTCAGAGATTCACAAGTTTCTCTAGGTCTTCTCTAAAAGGGTTAGAGCATCCCCAGGCCTTCTCTGTTCCTTGCAGTGCAAAAAGGTGCAGCAATTCCTTCAACTCTGTTCTGCAAATATTTATTGAGAGTCTACTATGCACCAAGCACTGTGCTAGGTATAGGAGCGGTGCTAGAGATGAATCGAACATTGTCTCTGCCCTTGAAGAGATCACAGACCAGTGGGCAAGACAGAAATGCACCTTAAATGCAATACAAGAAAGATAGTGATGAGGGCCACTATATAGTACAGGGAAATGACTCCATAAAAAGCCCAAATTGAACACCTACTGGGTGCTCTGCCATGTTTCAGGCCCCATGGGGGGCAAAAGATTATCTCTGCCTTAAGAGTTTATGGCAGTCAGAATGTCAGAAATTTTTCTGGGGTGGTCACGGTAAGCAATACATAAAGAAATATGTTGTAATAATATAACTAGAGTAGTCAAAAGTTGGGGAGAGGGTGTTTTAAGTTGAATCATACAAAATTGTCGTTTCTGTCAAAAGTGATTGGATATTGGCAATTTCATCAGGTTCAAACTAATAAAAAATTGAACTGATTAAATTAATCCAGGAAGTCTTCCTGGAAAAGTTAAACCTTAAACGCGCTTGTTAAGAAGGTCAAGGATGCAGCTTTCTGCAGCTGAGAGGGTAAGGGCTTTGCAGAGAGAAAGAACAGTATGTGCAAAAGAACAAGAGGCAGAAAGGAGCAAATTGCAGGTGGTGGGGGGTGGTAAGCAGATTAGCCTGGCTGAAGAGAAGGGCTCTGTTAAGGGATAATGAGAAATGAGAAATGGGGTTGATGAAGTGGGGGAGGGAGGGTGGCTGGAAGAATGGGGGCAGAAGGTGAGAGGCCCTGAGAGCCAAATGAAGGCATTTGGAGTGAATACAAAAGACAGTGGGGGTGCTGGAGCTGGGGAGGGATTTGATGAAAGCCGTGTTCGGGGAGATTAATCTGGCAACCTGCATAAGCTGGGTTGAAGGAGAGAGGCTGGAGTCAGGGAGACCAACTAGTAAGTTATTGCACTAAGAGCTGGCAGCGAGGTGAAAGGGGCCTGAATGGGGGTAGGGACAGCAAGCAGCAGGACCGGCAACCAGATACATTGGAAGGCTACATAATGGAGAAGGATGTGGCAGGGCTGGGAATAAGCTTACTTCACATTGTGAAGGAGAGAAAGTTGGAGTAAACAACAAGGTGACCTCCAGATAGGGAGACTAGAGAAGAATATCTGCTAAGGGTGAGAGTGTCAGGGGGAAAGTGATGACTAGCTTTTCATCTTGTTAAATTTTGGGTATTGGGAAGGGAACCCAGGGGATACGATTCTATGAAGCAAGAAAACGGTGAAAGGTCAGAGATTATTTGGTGTGTTATTGAAACCCAAGAAAGAAAAACCCACCCTGGAAATTCGTATTATCAGACAATCCTGATCAAAATGGTGAAAATAAATTCTAACTTCACTTCCAATCACATGCCCATCTTCTTTCTGTGCTCTGCAAGGGTCCCTAGCCTTTGTCCCCCCACCCAGCCACTCTGACCTTCCACCCACCACCCACCTACTTCCATGAACGTCACTGATACACTCACTGTAGTGGTTTTGCTCCTATGTCTCCCTGCCTAGGAGGACTAGTATTTACAAGTACAACTGAAAAGATTGAATGATATTTGAATTATTAAATGTCAAAGGAATAAATTTTTGACTGTGGGATTTCAGATACCATGGTTTTGCAGGAGAGAAGAGGGGTAGTTATTTGGGAGCGAGAAAAATGGTATGCGGCTGCTTCTTCCTGGCATCCTCTCTCACTGCACATTTAAAAGCACAAGAAGGAAAAAGAGGGCAAAACTCTCTGGTAAAAAGCTGGGTGATTAAATACAATCATTACCAAATAGTATTTGCAGAGAGTACTTACATGTATGTTGTTAATGGCTAAAATGAGCCTTTTCTGCACTATACTTATATAATTGAGAGTGGACAGTAATGAATACACTTACAACCCACCCCCATTTTCTCAACTCCACTCCAGAACCAAGTAAGAGCCACTAGCTACCATTAGGCTTCAACTCTCAGAAAAACTAGAAAAATTACTTTGGCTTGTTTTGTATTTGCTGGAGCCAGTACTAGCTCTGAGCCTTGCTGAGGTGATAAAGTCACCCCTTGAGAGCCAGACTGGTGTAGAATGAAAGAACATTGAAGTGGAAGTCAAGAGACTTGGGCTCAAGATCTCAGTTTGGCCATTAAATCTGAACCTCAGTTTTCCCATGTGTAAAATGGAAGTTGAGCCAAATGACCTCCAAAGGCCTTTCGATTATAAAATTCTGTTAACCTCATTATCTGAGGCAGGGAGGCAAGTCTCTTATTTCATTTTACTTTATTCATTCATTGACTCAACAAATATTTATTCTGCCAGATACTGTGGAAGGTGCTGAGAGAAGCAACCCTGTTTCCTGCCCTCAGAGAGCTTATAGTTTGATTGGAGAGAGAAAGCTAATTAAACAAGTAATGCTAGCAAAGTATGGTATCACAACAAAGTTCAGAGCCCTAAAGGATCATGAAGTGGGCAACTTAGCTGAGTGTAGGGGGTCATGGAAAGCGTCTTGAGGTAGTACTAATAGAGCCTTGAAGAAGGAGTAGAATTTAGCCAGATCCAGAAGAGTGTGTAAAAGAGTGGGAAGAGAAAACTGCCCCAGGCAGAGGACACAGCTTGTATGAAGATTTGGAAAAAAGAGAGAGCCTGGTGTAAATAAACAATTGGAATGAATCCAGCACAGTCAGAATTTAGTGACAGAGGAGGGAGTGGTTAGCATGAGAGGTCGGCAAGGCCTAGGCAACGCAGGGCTCAGCTCATAAGCCACGTAAAGCAATTTGAACTTTATCCTTAGAGCAATGGGAAGCCACTCAATGGATTTCACACTGTTGTAACATGATCAGATTTGCAGTTCCCTCTGGCTGCAGTGTGTGAAGAATGGACTGAATATCCAAACTGCCACTGCAATTTGGAGAGTAAAGTGAAATGATAAGAGGGAGAGACAGAGACAGTCCACAAAAAAAAAAAAAAAATAGAAACAAACAAAAACCACTGTAGTTATCTTTTATCTACTCTAAGACTAGATTTTCTCAAGTTTGAAAGTTGTCAATCTTAATTAAATGGAACTCTGGGAAGCTAGATATTGTGTTTTATCTTTTATAGATGATTAATTTTGAGAGAATGCTAAGTACTCGCCAGGTCTACAGTGTAGGGTCAAGGCTTCAGAAAACCTGAATTGAAGTCCTAGTGCTAGGAAGTGGCTGCAGGACTTGAGCAAATCATGAGCCTCAATAGTCTCATCTGTAAAATGAGGGAGTTGGACTAGATGACTCCCTAAAGTTCAGTATTCCACAAGTCTTGTAAAGAGTAAAGATGGTATCACTGATGACTAGGCTGTCTGTCTTTCCATGCATGTGTCTCTTTCTGTGTCTTTCATTCTTCTTTTATGCAGTAAAGTCAGTAGTTTTAAACTTATAATGCCAACGATCCTTTTAAGAATACGAACATATGCTGTAGTTTTGCATCTCTCCCTTTGTTTTGCGGGGGTTGTTTGTTTCTCTGTGTGTGTGTGTGTGTGTGTGTGTGTGTGTGTGTGTGTGTGTGTGTGTGTCGCTATCTCTCTTCTTCACCCTTGTAATATTGGTTACAACTTTTTTTTTTTTTTTTGGAGTCGGAGTCTCACTCTGTCGCCCAGACTGGAGTGCAGTGGCCGCTCCCGGCCACCGCAGCCTCGACCTGCTGGGCTCTGGCGATCCTTCCGCCTCAGCTTTCCGAGTGCCCGGAATTACAGGCATGCGCTACCGCGCCCGGCTGATTTTTTGATTTATTGTAGAGATGAGGTCTCGCTGCCCAGGCGGGTCTCGAACCCGCGGGCTCAGGCAATCCACTCACCTCAGCCTCCCAAAGGTGCGGGATTACAGGCTGAGCCACCGAGCCCGGCTGGTTACAACTTTTAATGTCCAAGTTTTCTGTATGTATTTCGCCCTATTCATTCTCTCTCTCTGTTTCTCTTTCTCTTTCTTTCTCCCTCTCTTCCATCAGTTAATTTCCCCTGCTTTTCACCCATTCACCTTCCATCTCAGATTTCTCTTATTTCTTTGATCTGCTATGACCCCTACAAGCACTGTTTATTGCTGGCCCTGGTGCACTAGACAGAAGACAAAACACAAAATGGACATTACAGATGTGGACATTGATTATATGAATTGGAGTTATCCTATCATACCCAATGAAATTAGAGCCAAGACACTGGAAAAGAAAAAGATTGGGGCACAAGTGCCTGCCCAGGGATTACCTCACAAGTCAGCTGCCAAAATGACCTTCTATAACTCTAAGACCAGTTTCACCTAGTAGCTACTAAAACAAACTGCTGTGATCTAAGACTAATTTTACCTACTGCAGTCACTCACCAATCAGAGCTTGCCTACTCCCAAAAACTTTGCTAGTGTCAATGAGCTTTCTTTCAAAAAATATATATAACATTTCTCTTTCTAATGAAACCCCTAACATTTCTTTGTTCTTTGGATATACAAAAGACCACCCTAGTCTGTGTGTATAATCCGATTTGCAATTCTGTTATCCCCAATAAAACATTTTGTTTAGAAATTTGTCTCTTTATTTTTATTTGAGTTTGACAGTCATGCCTACTTATTTACTAGAAGTCCATAGTTCTCTCTGAAGCCTCCCACACAACGTATAGAGTTTTTATTTGCTGAGAGCCCCCTCCTTGTTTCTTCCTCTCCGACAGAGACGGTGCCTGTATGCTCTAGTAACATCCATTCTAGAATGTACTTTCTGGGGATACAGCTTCCAAATTACCTCTATTCAATTTGACAAGTATTTATTGAGCACCTACTGTGTGCCTAGTGCACAGCAAGTTTTTCCAGGGACTGCTGGGGTCTCCAAACAATACAGCCTAATCCTACCACAGCAGGAAATGAACATTTATTACACTGGCTTTGTTCAGAAGGCTAGGCTGGGCTGAGGTTACAGCAGGCAGATTTCATTCAAGTCCCTTGGCTTGGAAATGAGGCTGAATTTTCAACAAAAGTGGGGAGTTGAAATCAGCCTGAGGCTTTTTAATTCACTGCATATTTTCATTTGAACTTTCAAGTTACCTTGTATGCATCAGAATTCAATTCATTACTTACCTTCCACAGAAGGTTCTTCTTCTGAGAGTTTCAGCATTTCTAAGATTTCGTTGAAGCCATAATCTGTCACTTTTAGTACAAAACGCCCATCTACCACACAGTTTCGAGACTTTAGCCTCCCATGAACAAACTCTCTGTGGTGTAAGTACTTCATGCCCTGCAGGTGATACAACAAGATTTATTTAGCAACTTATCTAACTATTTTGTGCTTTTAGTGCCATTTTCTGAGATTGTTAATGACATGAGCTTTTATAATATAGAATTCAGCCTTTTTCTCTTATATGCAAGCAAAGCAAACCTTCAACAACACAAATTGGTTTTCAGGTTCCTTCTAGTTTTAACATTTTATGCTTTGATGAAGAATCACATCTTGTGTGTACAGAGAACTATGTGTTGCTGGGAGATTTATTGACATTTCAGACACAGGATAGATCCATACACATATAATTGCCAGGCATTTGAAGATCCTGCTTTTCTCCAAAAGGTCTAACCCACTCTCATCCATTACTGGCAGAAATGGAAGCTGGTACAAACTTTTGGATGGGCAATTTGGCAATATCTATCATAATTTTAAAATGTATACCCTGTGATCCAGGAATTCTGCTTCTCCTTCAGAGAAATGTTTGGTTATATACACACACACACAAAAAAGAAGAATATCTTTTGCAATGTTGCTTTTATAGTAGTATTCAATTAGAAATACACTAAATATCAAGGGACTGGCTAGATGGTGGTACATTTGCACTATAGAATATTCTGTCCTCTCAATAAATCCTGCTTTCTCACAAAAAAATAAATAAAACAAATAAGTAAAAGCCAAAAAAAAGATAGATCTGTATGTATATATATGGAAATAACTCTAAGCCCTAAAGTAAATGGAAAACAGTAAGTGCAGAACTATGTGACTGCATGTATATTTTTAAAAACAAAAAAGTCATCTATGATGTATGTAAATATACATGAAATGACTTACAAGGCTAATTACCAAATTGTTAGTAATAGTTAACTTTGGGAGATATGAAGAAAGAGGGTTGAGTAAATGTCAGTATTTTTCCAACACATATTTATATCATTTGATTTTTAAATTAAATGTATTATTTTTGTAATTAAAAATAGATAACCAAAAATAAGAAAAAAAAAGCTGAGTATGATTGATCTCTGTGCTTGTTTGGTAGCCTTCACATGATGTTCAAATGTGATCTATCAGAACTCGATCAGATGGGTTTAATCATTCTGCATATTAATAATCCATATTCTAGTACAGTCATTTGAGAACTGTTTGTTTGTGCTAAGAGTCCTTTTAAGTATCTGGTTCTATTTTGCAGCCTGATATCCATTTTGTGTAGGTGCTTTACATCTTGTGCTCTTGGATAGTCTTCACTTTTCAATACTTCTAAGTAGAGTCTACAGTGGGCACGATTTCCCTCAGATTGTCTAATACTAGAATTTAATTTATCTTGGGTCTGAGAGGACTTTTAGCGGCTTCTCCTTTAACTCACTGGGCTTTGCTTACAGGCTGAGTAGAAAAAGTACCAGAACAAGAATCAGAAGATTTTTAAAAGTTGACTGAGAAACATTTATTAAATACCTACTATGTATGCTGGACACTATATAACAAAGTGCACCTTGTTTGGCCTCTCTGAGCCTCTGTAAAAGGAAAATAATCATACCTACCTTACAAGCAATTGGAATTAGATAATGTCTTTCCCTTTCAAGCCCTGTGGAAAAGGGTTAGACCTGCACACAAAAGTTAAGACTGTGATCAATATGCAATAACCTCAACAAATCATTGATTATCCAGATCAGCTCCATAAAAAAAAGCACATACACACAGTTTCCATATAATTCCACTGATGTATGGGCTTCCTAGAAGCACTTCCATAAACTCATCCATAAACCTCCTTGGCTGTCAGTAGTCTTTGACTCATAGAATGAAGGTGCTGTCTGATAGAATCAATGGTCTTTTGGCTTTCCAGTGATGCTTAGTTCTATATCCACATCTATGGTATGCAAAGAACCATGACATAGTTTTAGCCTAAGCCACCTCTTAGAAGGTGAAAGCTAGGAGATAGGGCTAAGCACCACCAAAGAATGTGGGAAAGAGCACTTTGCCACATCTATAAAGCAGAGAAATAGGAAGAAATAGGAAGGAAGATTTCTTAAAACAGAAGGGTGCTCAATAGCAACAGGAAGTAAAGAAAAATCTGGCCCTCAGATGGGGTGGGTGACAGGCAAAACCTTTCTGTATCAGTTTCAGATATGGATGAAAGGACTGTGAGAAGGCTGATAGGGAAAAACCTCTCGTGAAGGAACATGGAGGAAATGATCTGAGGAAAAAAAAATAATCCCAGAACATTACAGTTCTAATCTATGAGGAAAATCCAAGATTTTCTCAGTCTTTCCATTAACCTTGATGAGATCCAACAGGAGTGATGACTTAAACATCCAGTCGAGTTTCACATCCTGATTTGTCAGTATGTCTTCTAGACTCCTTCGAGAACAGAATTCTGTCACAATGGCAAACATCCCCGAATCATAGAAGAAGCCCAACAAAGGGTTAATATTCTCATGACGCAAGTCCTTAATCTGGAAATGGAAGAGAGAGAAGAGAGTCACAGCTGTCTCGTCTCAATTGGAGACCAGAGTTGAGGGCATATAACATTTCCTTCACCCTTCTTATGATTGGTGTCTGTGGTTGGCAGAATTTTGACTGCCATGATCTCCAACCTCTAATGGTACTCCTGTGATAGTGTTAGGTTATACGGCAAAAAGGATATTCTCAGGGTGAGCCTAATCTAATCTCACAAGCCCTTAAAAGCAGAAAAAAGATGCAGAAGATGAGTCAGAGAGATTCAGAGTATGAGGATTCAACATGCCATTGTTGGCTTTGAAAACAGAGGAAGAAGCTAATGACCCAAGGAGCCTGCAAAAGCTGGTAACCATACTCAGCTGATGTCCAGCAAGGAAATGGGGATCTCAACCCTATGACTGCACTAAATTAAATTCCGCTGGCAACCTGAACAAGCCTGGAAATGATCCACTCCCACCCTGAAAGGATCCAGATTAGAACCCAGTGCAACTGACCCCTTGACTTCACACTTGTGAGATGCTAAGCAGAGCACCCAACTGAGTCTGCATAAACTTTTTATCTACAGACTTGTGAGATAATAAACTGGTGTTGTTTTAAGCCACCAAGTTTGTGCTAATTTGTTACAGAAGCAATATACAACAAATGCAATGGCCAAAGAGGACAATTCAGAGAAGGATTCCTTTTGGCATACGTAAAAGTGAATGCTGTAGCTACAGCTTTCTCCCTGATTCCTTTGAGATTCCCTAGGATAGAGCTCAGTAACCTAAAAGGACAGAAAAGGGTAGGTACAATAAAAGGTAGAATAGGTTGTCTTTCTGTAATTATTTAATTATCCACCACCTGTTAAAATAATTTCCCCATATAAACATCAGGCTAGACCTTACAAAAGTTGATTCAGAAGACATATCTAGAATTCTGGCTACACTTTCCCCTTATATACATTTATTTTTTCACTAATGTGAGAAACATCTAGTATATGACCATGACATCTAAGGCACTGGACTGCATGCTGGAGAAACAGAGATGAATAAGATGAAAGCACTGTCAATGGCGAGGTGATAGACAAGTGATCTGACAATTGTACTTTGCATGAGATGCTGAGAGAGCTCAAACGTTGAGTATCTAATTCAGCCTAGGGAGTCAGAGAAGGCTTTCCTAATAATAACTGTACTGTCTTGAAGGACAAGTAAGAATTGACCAGGTGAAGGTGACAAGATAGGAGGAGCTGAGAGTAAAAGCATCTTATGTTGGCAGAACTGCAACAGGTTTAGAGTGGCCAGAACAGAGTGCGAGGAAGAGAATACGAAACACCAGTCTGGAAAAATGGCCAAGGATCACATCCCATGTAACTTTAAGAACAATGCTGTGGATTTTGAAAGTTATATTATGGGCACTCAATAATTGTCATCTATTATTATTACTATTAAATGGGGGATGAGACAGAAAAAAAGACTCCATAATTACTTCCAGATTTCTACTTGGATGCCTGGGTAGATGGTGATATACATTAATATAGGGAATTTAGGTATGGTGTACTAGTGGATATATTGGTGCTCCACCCATATGCCTTTTGCCATGCATCTCTCAACTGATATGAATGTTGGCTGATAATTCTCAGTTACACTATTTTCAGGAAAACTGTCCTAGAGCCCAAGCAATAAGTGAGCCACTGAGAGGGTAGGCCCCACCCAAAGACCATAGGCAATAACTGACTGACTGGGGATGGTACAAAAAGTCCAGCTCCCGAGCCTCGTGGGACTCATGGTATAACTGATGCTCCAGCATTTCCCTAAAAGGTCACACTGTTGCTGTCTCCAGTTGAGATTAAATATTTTCTTAGCATCTACCCCTGTCCTTTCTTGCTTACCTCACTCTTTTCTCTTGAAAGCATTTCTTTTTTTCTAAGATGTGGGATACAATTTAGGGTTACATATACAAATGTTCATTAGAGAGCATTTCTTAATAAGTAATTTGAATAAGTATTTCCATCTCGGGCTCAGATTTTAGGGAATCTGACTTAAGACAGATGGAAAAGCAAATTTGGTGATGGGAAAGGCTGATAAATTCAGTTTGGAACATATTGAAAATGAGGTCCCTATAGAACATCAAGGTGGCGCTCCTTCAAAAACAGTTGTATAGTCAGGATTTGAGGTCAGAAAAGAGGTCTGAACTGGATAAATAGATGTGGGAATTGTAAGCATGTAAATTGTAGGTGAAATCAATGGGAATGGAGGTATATGCCAGGAAACTGTATAGAAAAAGAGAAAAAGGAAATACCAACATTTTTTTTAATGGGAGAAGGAAGAACAGCCTTCAAAAAGACTTAGAAAAGACTCCAGAGAAGTGGAGAAAAGCCTGTTTAGAACAGCATTGTTAAATACAGGAAGAAAAACCCAAATACTGCATGTTCTCACTTATTAGTGGGAGCTAAGATAAGGGTCTTCAAGGACATATAGAATGGTATAATGGACATCGGAGATTCAGAAGGGGGAGGATAGGAAGAGTGGAGAGATGAAAGGTCACCTATCAAGTACAATGTGCACTAGTGGAGGTGACAGGCCCACTTAAAGCCCAGACTTCTTCCACTATAAAATGCATCTATGTAACCAAAAACCATTTGTACCCTCTAAAGCTATTGAAATAAACATAAATAATAAATAGAATACCATTGTTAAAACTCAAAGAATTTTCAAGAAAGTGAGAAAAATGCCAGAAATAATTTCAGGAAAGTAAGATAAATACTGGAGAGGTCAGTTATGATGAAGAAAAGTATCTGGTGAATTTGACCATTAATAAATTATTAATAATAGGAACTTACCACACAAATATGTTTATGTAAACACACAGACACACACACACAAGCTTAAAATGGTGACAGTGTGACTGTGTGAATGAATGAATAAAAATAGAAAGATTGGAGATATATTTTAGAGCTCTAAATCATATGACTTGGTGTGGGAAGTGAAGGAAAGAATGAAATAAAAGATTATTCTATTTTGAGCATTGAGAGCATGGTGGACCAATTACTGAAATAGAGTGCACTAGGCAATTTAGAATATGAACTTGCTTCTTAAAACATGATCCAAGTTAAGATTAAATTACCTTGGTGGAAATGACAGCTATTGACCACCAAAATTGTCTTCTAAGCATAAAAGTGGGGCACCTATGACAATTCTCTCAGTTTAATGCAACCTAAATCAGTTGAGGTAGACATGGAAACTCAGCCAACACATAGAAAAGTAGGTATCTTCTTCCAAGGTTCTTGTTTCTTAAAAACAAAGCAACCAAAACTACTGGGTTCTGGAACTCTATTGGAAGACAGTGTACAAAGTAGTTATATCAGATACTGCTAGTTACTCAACACAAATCTATTTCCTTTTCTTATTGAGTGAAGTGCTAATCTACATTTTCCAGGCTTTCTTGGAGCTAAGTGTAGCCATATGATTGAATTTTAAGCAATGGAATGTAAGAGGAAGTGATATGCGCCATTTCTAGACCAAGGTTTTTAAAAAGCAAACATATGGATCTAGTAAGGACTCAATAAAACATAGTAGTTGGCCGAGCTCAGTGGCTCAACCTGTAATCCCAACAATTTGGGAGACCAAGGCAAGCGGAATGCCTGAGCCTGCAGGTTTGAGACCAGCCTAGGTAACTTGACGAGACCTCATCTCTACAATAAATCAAAAATTAGCTAGTGTGGTAGCACGTGCCTGTAGTTCTGGCTACTTGGAAGGCTGAGGCGGAAGGATCGCCTGAGCCCAGCAGGTCGATGCTGGGGTAGCAGGGAGTGTGCCACTGCACTCCAACCTGGGTGACAGAGTGAGATGCCAACTCAAAAAAAAAGCAAATATACCCCCTTCCTTGTTATTTTACCACTTCTACGGATAAATGCAGATGGTGACAAGACCCCAAGACATGACAGAGATCTAAGGTGGTCATAGCTTGAGTCCCTGAATCATTATACTGGAGAAAAGTCACCTGCCAACCAAGAATTCCCATCGTGTGTCATTTGGGTGAAAATTAAGCTTCTGCCTTGTTTGAGACATTAAATATTTGGAGATCTATTTGTTACAGCATCTAGCATTACATTAGTGGTCCTAGCATGGGAACATTTCAGGTCTAGGTATTAGCCATATATTTATAGTCATTCAGCCTCAGCTATAACCAATAAAGACGAGCTTGTACAAAAATCAGGTAGATACCTGCATGTAGTCATGTTCTACTAAGATTTTGGACAATCCTAGAATGCAGAGAATGTTTGGAACCTCTTCTTTAGTAAGATGCTTTAGCAAGATGAACAATTACTGGGTTGACATGTACTTTACCTCTTCCATAATACCTACCTAACTGGCTACCATCAAATGTTCAAGAGTTGAACATATCCAGTCTCTCAAGATTTTTGTTAGCCTCATATCTGACATGAAATCTTTGAGCATACAACCACCAGAGATACCTTTCCTGAGTCAAACACTAGCATAGATTATCTTAAAGACGACTTCAATCTCTTGAAAATGTTCCTGGGATGTCATAACATCAGAATTAATCTCTACATGTCCCTCTTTCACAACTGCTACACTATCCTGGGGGTGGATATGGACATCCTTATGAAAATGTCATTCTCCACAGCAGTATCCATCCCAAACTATATCAGCTATTGCTACCATTTTGCAACAAGATTTTCTATGTTCATGAACCAATTGGCTATTCATGTCTGTTTTCTGGATTTTATTTTATTTTGTTTTTTTGTTGAAAGAAGTTATTGTATAAGACCTGTGATCCTTGTATCAACATATCTGCTGTCTACCACCCAGAGATCAATGGTCATATAAAACATATACTAACCAGACACTAGTGGAAGACTTCTGACACTATATTTCTCACCATAAATATTTTGTTCACTTAACTTTTTTCAGTACCTACTATGTGCCAGGTCCTGAGCTAAGGGCCGGGGAAAATGGTGAACAAAATATTGTATAGTTCCTGCCCTCTTATTTTAATTAGATGATTACACTAATAAGCACAATCTTGCAACTCTGGTAAGTCCTATGGATGGGAGGTACATAATGTGAATATGTATAATTGGGACTTTGACCAGAGAAGTTGGGATAGGGTTCTTGGAAAGTGAGAATTGAACTGGGAGTTATAGGATGAGAGGAGTTAACCATGCAAAGCAGGGGTGGGGAGAGTATTTCAGGGGTTGGAATAGAATGCAAAACACTCTGTGCTGATAGAAACAAAGAACTGAGTACCATATATTCTCACTCATAAGTAGACCCTGAACATTTATCATAATACTATTAGAAAGGGATTGGTAGTAGCAGGAAATTGCCAGGAGAGGATGGGTGGGGCATATCACATCAATAAGGGTACCTGATCTCAAACAGGTGAAGTGGGAACCAAAGGGAGGTCTAAACTTTATCTGAACGATGACCACTAGTATACTTAATTCTGAATTGTACCCCACAGCTCTAAAATAAAATTTTAAAATTTTAAAAACTAAATAAAAGCCAGCATGGCTGGAGCAGAGTGGTTGAGGAAAACGTGAGATAAGACTGAAGATGCAGGAAAGAGTCAGATTATGTAGGAACTATTAAATAGGTCATTTTAAGTAATTATTTCTGTATATTAAAAATGACTGTAGAGAATTCCAATACCAATTAGGATGTAGTGAGTCATGGCAGATCATTATTCTTGATACTACAACTTTTAAAAATCATGGAAATTGCAGAAATACATTTTTTAAAAACATTGGAGCAATATGGGTACAAAAAAGAACCTAACATTCAAAAAGGCAAGAACCCTGCTAAGATAAACAAGCAGTTGCCAGCCATTTTCTTCCCTAGGGATAACTGCTGATTCTTAACACAAGCTGAAGATTTGGTTTTGCCTAGTAGAAGGACTTTGCTAGGGAAAAACAAAAATCAGCAATGCTTTTGGCAATTGTAGAAGACTGACATCACAATTAATAAACTTCATTAGACTCCCATAGCATATTTCCTGAGTTTGGAGGTTATAGAGGACACTAGAGAGATTTTATAAGAAGGGCTGAAATCTGTAGTCTCCCAATATTTAGGAAATAAAGTCTCACTGGAGGAATAGGGTCTGCCACAAACCTACAGCTGGTCTCTTCCTCAACATATTTGCCAAATTTGGAAGCAGCATGGTTTTAGAGTAGAGGCAAAAGAGCAAAGAGAAAAGGCTCTGAAGTATAATCTAGATATCCCAATTTTTCAAAGTGGAAGGTATAGAGACCTACAGGTTCTTGGAGGGATAGGCTAGAGAAACAGAGTAGAATTGAAAGAGGATTGAGTCTAACTAAACTGCAACACAGCTTCAACCCAGCTCAATCTCTGATTAAATTAATGTGATTAGTCCCTTACCGAATCCACGTAACAGATGGAAAGAGAAAATCCTCACTGGTAGGACATATTAACTGGAGGCTCTACAGTTTCTGTATATAAAATGTCTAGCATACAATAAAAAATTACTAGATATTTAGGAGGCGGAAGCAGAGGAAGTCAGAAGACAATGGAGTAATATATTTAAATAATCAATAGACAAACTATAAAATATGGACCAATTAAAAAATATTTGAAGGCAATGAAGAGTGACCAAAAGCAGAATGGTGGTAAAGCTATATTTGAAAGGCATGGGTAAAATTTGTTTACCTCTAAGAACAGAAAAACAATTCTTTTAAAACAACAGAAACCAAAAGTTTCTAAAATGTTTTATTCATAATGTTCAGTAGATGATCAAAAATCCTTAGATGTGAAAAGAAATAGGAAACTGTGACCCATACTCAAGAAAAAAAGATCAATAAAAATGAACCCTGATATGATACAAATGCACAAATGTTGCAATTGCAGAATAGGCCTTTAACACATATATTGCAGATATAGTTGAGGATTTAAAGGACAGTATATGCAAAATGAACATATAGGTATGGAATATCAGTAGAAAAACAGAAACTATAAATATAAACCAAATGCAAATTCTATAGCTAGAAAATATAATAACTGAAATGAAAAAATCGCAAGGTGAGCAGAGATGACAAGACAGTAATTAACTTGAGGAGAGATCAATTTAAAAATAACCCAAACTAAGAAGAAAGAGAAAAAGATTGAGAATAGAATGAGTCTCAGAAATCAGTGGGACAATATCAAGCAGTCAAACACACAGGTAACTTGAGTCTCAGAAGGAAATAAGAGAAAACAAGGCAGAAAAATTTTTTGAGAAATAATGACCAAAAACTTTTTGAATTTGGTAAAAAAAAAAAAACAACTCAAAACTTCAAGAAGGTCAAAAAATATTCAAGAAGGTCATATAACCCCAAACAAGATAAATACAAAGAAAACAACCTAGATACATCATACGCAAACTCTTACAATCTAAAGACAAAAATCCAAGAAACTCAATGAACCCCAAGAAGGTTAAATACAAAGAAAACATTACATAGACCGTTAATAGTCAAACTCCTGATGAGTTTTTGAAGGCAGTCAGAGAAAAATAGCACACATTAGTTACAGAGAAATGAATAATGGCTGGCCTCTCATCAGAAACAAGGGAATACAGAAAACAATAAAATGACATTTTTAAAATGCTAAAAGAAAAAAAAATCTCTCAACTCATAATTCTGTAACCAAAAAAAGTACCATTAAAATTGAAGACATTATCAAATACACAAAAACTGAGACAATTTATCAACAGCAGACTTGCAATAGAAGTAATATGTAAAGGAAGATCTTCAAGATGAAGGAAAATGATGCTATATAGTAATTTCGCTCTATTAGTAAAGAATGAAAGTTATCAGAAATGATAAGTACTTTTACAAATATCACAGATTATATTCTTTTAGTCTCTTAATTTCTATAAAAATTAAATATTAAAATAAATGCTGATTTTTAAAAATGTGGTACATATACACAGTGCAATATTATGCAGCCATAAAGAAGGACAAACATAGACTTCGCAGCAACTTGGATGGTTTCAGTCGATCATATTCAGTGATCTATCACAGAAACAAAGAACAGAATACCATATGTTCTCACTCATAAGCAGACCTTGAGCAATTATAATACAATAAGAAAGCAATTGGCAATAGTGGGAAACCGTCAGGGGAAGGGGGTGAAATTGACAGTTGAGGGAAACTGCTAGGGGAGGGAGGGACATACCCCATCAACAAGGGTACCTGCATAATCAATGTTTGAATACCTAACCCTGAATTGTACCCCACATCTTTATAATAATAAATAAATAAAGGTTAACACTATATTACAGGGCTCAAAATAAATATAGATGCAATATATATGAAAAAAATAGAGAAAAGAATAGTAGGTAAGGTAAATGAAACAATGCTGTTACAAATTTCATATATGTGAGGTAAAGTAGTGCAATATTAATTCTAAGTGAATTGTGGTAAGTTCAAAATGCATATAGCAATTCCTAGAACAACCACTAAAACTGCAAAAAGTATAACTGAAAGGCCAATACAAGAACCAAAATGGAATGCACAACAAAATATTTAGCCTGGTTCAACATCCACAAGACCATAAATGTAATTAAATACATCAACAGATGTAAAAACAAGAGCCACATGATTATATCATTAGATTATATCATTAGATGCAGAAAAAGCTTTTGATAAAATCCATCATCACTTCTTGATTAGAAAAACTCTTGAATACCTAGTTACAGAAGGAAAATGCCTCAAAACAGTAAGCAGCATCTATGATAAACCCACAGTCAGCATATTGCTAAACGGACAGAAACTGGAAACATTTCCCCTGAAGACTGAAACAAGGCTGCCCAATCTTTTTTTTTTTTTTTTTAATTGGAGTCTCACTCTGTCGCCAAGACTGGAGTGCAGTGGCCGCTCCCGGCCACCGCAGCCTCGACCTGCTGGGCTCCGGTGATCCTTCCGCCTCAGCCTTCCGAGTAGCTGGAATTACAGGCATGCGCTACCACGCCCGGCTGATTTTTTTGATTTATTGTAGAGATGAGGTCTTGCTGCCCAGGTGGATCTCGAACCCACGAGCTCAGGCAATCCACTCACCTCAGCCTCCCAAAGGCGCAGGATTACAGGCTGAGCCACCGAGCCTGGCTAAGGCTGCCCACTCTTAACCTTCTTGTTCAACATTGTGTTGGAAGTACTAGCTAGGGCAATTAGACCAGAGAAGGAAATGAGGAGTATCCAAATAGGAAAGGAGGAAGTCAAGTTATTCCTCTTTGCTGACAATATGATCCTATACCTCAAAAATCTAAGAGAATCTGTCAAAAACCTGCTTGCACTGAAAAGGACATTGGCAAAGTCTTGGGGTACAAAATAAATGTGCAAACGACAGTCGCATTCTTATACAGCAAAAACAAGCAGGCAGAGAACTGAATAAAAAGCACAATCCCATTCATAATAGCCACGAAAATAATGAAATACTTTGGCATCTTCCTAGCCAGAGAAATGAAAGACCTATACAATGAAAACTACGAAACACTGCTCAAATAAATCAAAGATGACACAAACAAATGTAAAAATATTCCATGCTCATGAATTGGAAGAATCAACATTGTTAAGATGTCCATCCTACCAAAGGCAATCTAGAGATTCAACGCAATACCCATTAAATTACCAACATCATTCTCAGATTGGGAAATGACAGTACAGAAATTCATTTGGAAACATAAACAACCACCAAGAGTGAAAACAATCCTTAGCAAAAGAAACAAAGCAGGAGGTATCAAACTTTCAGACTTCAAACTTTACTATAAGGCTACAATAATCGAAACGGCCAGGTATTGGTACAAGAACAGGCATACAGACCGATGGAACAGGATAGAGATTCCAGAAGCAAAGCCTCAATTTCTCAACCAACTAATCTTTGACAAAGTTTCCAACTACAACAACTGGGGAGAGGAGAACCTATTCAGTAAATAGTGCTGGGAAAACTGGCTAATCATAGGCAGAAGATTGAAACAGGACCCCTACCTATCACCATACACAAAAACAACTCTAAATGAATCAGAGACCTAAACATAAAACCTCAAACTATAAGAACCTTAGAAAATGCAGGAGACACCCTTATGGATATTGAAACTGGAAACCAATTCTTGATCAAAACCCCAAGTGCCCACACCATAAGAGATAAGATAGACAAGTGAAACCTCATCAAACTGAAAAGCTTCTGCAAAGCCAAAGAAACCATCAAGAGAGCAGGGGACAGCCCACAGAATGGGAAAAAATATTTGCCAACTCCATGTCTGACAAAGGCCTAACATCTAGGATCCACAAAGAACTCAAATGTGCTGAAAGGAAAAAAAACTAACAGCCCCATTAAAAAGTGGGCAAAAGATATGAAAAGACACTTCTCAAAAGAAGAAATATGGGCAACCAACAGACACATGAGAAAGTGCTCAGGCTCACTAATCACCAGAGAAACGCAAATCAAAACCACATTGAGATGCCACCTAACCCCAGTAAGAATGCCCATCATTAATAAAACAAACAACAACAGATGCTGGCAAGGATGTGGAGAAAAAGGAACATTTCTACATTGCTGGTGGGAAAGCAAACTAGTGCAACCTTTTTGGAAGACAGTGTGGCGATTTCTGAAAGAACTAGAAATTGACCTTTCATATGACCCAGCAATCCTCCTATTGGGAATATACCCAGAGGAACTCAAATCATTCTACAAAAAAGAAACCTGCAAACGCATGTTTATTGTAGTACTGTCCACAATAGCAAAAACATGGAACCAACCGTGCTGCCCATCAAAACTGGACTAGATTTTAAAAGTGTGGTACATATACACAATGGAATATTATGCAGCCATAAAGAAGGAAAAACCTATGGACTTTGCAGCAACTCGGATGGACTTAGAGTCTATCATACTCAGGGAGCTATCACAGAAACAAAGAACACAGTACCATATGTTCTCACTCATAAGTGGACCTTGAACAATTGCCATAATACTATAAGAAAGGGATTGATGGTAATGGGAAACTGCCAGGGGAGCTAGGGGTGGGATTGGCAGTAGTGGGAAACTGCCAAAGGATGGAGGGGTATAGCTCATCAACAAGGGTACTTGCATAATTAACATTTGTATACCTAACCCTGAATTGTACCTCACATCTTTAAAATAAATAAATAATTTTATCTCAAAGAAATTCATGAAAGTAGGGGGAAAAATGGAGTCTATGATGAGTCAAATAAAGAATAAGTAGCAAAACTGAAAACCAAAAATCCAATTATATAAATAAGTGCCTAAATAAATTGGAAGACTCAATGACATTAAGATGTCCATTTTATCTAAATGTGTCTATAAATTCAATGCAATCCCCATCAAAAATTCCAGAAGGCTTTGTTGAAGCTGATTTTAAAATTTATTGAAAATATAAAGGACTTGAAATGTCAAAAACAATCTTGAAAAAAAAAACTAGAGACTTACACTACTTGACTTCAGACACCCTCTATAGTTATGATAATCAAGAGAATGTAGTACTGGCATTTGGGTACACTGATAAGTAAATGAAACATAATAGAGAGTCCAAATATATATGCACACATATATATTCAGTTATTCTTTTCATCAAGTTGCAAAATTAATTCAATGGATAAAAGAAAGCTTTTTTAAAAATTACTACTGAATATCTCTATGCAAAAATAAAAAATGAACCTTGATCACTATCTCAGTTCACACACAAAAACTAATATAAGATGAAGCATATTCCTAAACTCAGAATCTTGGAATAGGCAAAAAATTCCTGGACAGGCCACCAAAAAGAATGAGGGAGGAAAGAAAGGGAGGGAGGAGACTGCAAGATAAGGGGAAGAGGAAAGAGAAAAGGAGAGAGAAAGGGAGAGGGAAATAAAATGATAAATTTGACAACTGACCTTCCTTGAAACTAAAAATATTGCTCAACAAGACTTCATTAAAAAATTAATATATAAGACACTAATTAAGAAAAATATTTGCAAAACAAATAGCTCAGCACTCTATCCAGAATGCATGAAGAATGTCTATAATTCAAAAATTAAAAGATTTTTAAAATCTCATTTTTTTGAGATGGTGTCTTACTCTGCTGATCAAGCTGGAATGCAGTGGCACAAGTATGGCTAACAGCAGCCTTGACCTCCTGGGCTCAGGCATGCACCAACACACTTGGTTATTTTTGTTTGGTTTTTATAGGGAGGAGGTCTCATTATGTTGCCCAGTCTGATCTCAAACTCCTGAGCTCAAGCAATCTTCCCTTCTTGACCTCCCAAAGTGTTGAAATTACAGAAATGAGCCACTGAGTCCAGTCCAAATCCTAATTTTTAAAAATAGGCAAAAACTTGAACAGACATTTCACAAAGGAAGATATACAAATGAATTATAAACACATGAAAAGGTCCTCAACCACTTTCATCATCACAAAAATGCAAATTAAAGTACAATAATATACCATTTCACATACACTTGAAGGGCAAATATCAAAAAGACAAATGTTGCTAAGAATTTAAAGTAACTAGAACATTTCCGATGGGAATGTAAAATGTAAATCTGGAGAACTGTTTGGATGTTTCATATAAAGTTACACATACAACTACTCTATGACTCAGTTATTCTTTTCTTAGGCATTTATTCATGAGAAGTGAAAATATATGTTCACAAAAAGACATAAAACATCTGTCTAGTTGTCTATGAAAAGATGCTAAACATTGCTAGTTATTAGAAAAATGCAAATCAAAACAACTATAAGATATCACTTCACACCCATTACAATGGCAACTATTGAAAAACAGAAAATTAGCTGGGCGTAGCGCACACCTGTTGTTCCGGTTATTTGGAAGACAGGTGGAAGGATCACCTGAGCCCAGCAGGTTGACGCTGGGGTAGCCATGAGTGTGCCACGGCACTCCAGCCTGGGCGATGGAATGAGACTCCAACTCAAAAAAAAAGGAAAGAAAAAGAAAAACAGAAAATGACAAGTGTTGGCAAAAATGTGAAAAAACCTGAACCCTGTGCACTGTTGGTGGGATTGTAAAATGGTGCAACTGCTATGGAAAACAGTATAGATGTTCCTCCAAGAAAATTTAAAGATAAAAAAATACCATATGAGCCAGCAATCCCACTTCTGGATATATATATCCCGAAGAACTAAAAGCATGGTCTCAAAGAGATATTTTTACACTCATGTTTATAGCAGCACTATTCCTAATAGTCAGCAGGTGGAAGCAACCCAAATGTTTACCAATAAACAAATGGATAGCATAGAATGGACTATTATTTAGTTTTTAAAAAGGAGAAACTCTTGTCACATACTACAGCATGGATAAACCTTGAGGACATTACATTAAGTGAGATAAGCCAGTCACAAAATTACAAGTACTGTATGATTCCACCTATATCACGTATCTAAAGTAGTCAGAGTCATAGGAATAAAAAGCAGAGTAGTCATTACCAGGAGCTAGAAGAAGAGGATAAGGAAATTGTTGTTTAGTGAATATGGAACTTCAGATTTGCAAGATGAAAATGTTCTAGAGATATGTTTCACAACAATATGAATATGCCTAACACTTCTAAACTGTACATTTAAAAATGATTAAGGCAAATTTTATGTTTTTATTAGAATAAAAAAAGTTTGTAATTGCTTTATTCATAAAACTAATCCAAAAAACAAAAAGCATGCCAAATGTTCATCAACAGGAGAATGATAAACAAATTGTAATATACTCATAAAATGAAATACTACTAAACAATCAAAAAATTAACTACTGATACATGCAAAATCATGAATTAATCTTTAAAATCACTATATTGACAGAAATAAGTCAGGCATAAAAGATACTACATCATTCCGTTTATGTAAAATCAAAGAGCAGCAAAAAATACTAATTTGTGTTAATAGATATCAGAACATTGGTTGCCTCTGAGGAGAAATGACTGAAAAGGAAGACAAGGGAATTTTCTGAGGTAATGGAAATATTTATGTATCTTGTTTGGGGAAATTTTTACATAGATATATGCAACTGTCAAAATTCATTGAACAGAATGCCTAGAATGTATGCATTTGATTTTATGTTAATTATACCTGAATAAAAACATAGTTTATAAACACAATGAGACATTATGCTGAGTGAAATAAGCAAGTCAGAAAATGACAAATACTATGTGATTCTACTTATATAAGATATCTAAAGTAGTCAAATTCATAGAAAAAGAAAAAAGAATGGTGCTTACCAGGGGCTGGGGAAAAGAGGAAATAGAGAGTTGTTTAATGGTTAGAGTTTCAGTTTTTACAAGGCAAAAAAGTTCTAGAGATAAAACAATGTGAATATACCTAACACTACTTGACTACACACCTTAAGGTGGTAAATGTTATGTCCTTTTCAGTACAATTAAAAGTAAAATTTTAAAAAACATAATGAGAAAGCCACATAAACCCACAAGAATGTCTAAAATGAAAATAACTGACAATATCAAATATCGGCAATGATTTAGAGCAAAGGGAATTCTCATAACAGCATGCAAGAAAGTAAAATGAGAAAAGGTTTGACAGTGTTTTATAAAGTTAAATACACACTATTGCTTAACTTAAAAATTCCATTTCTAGGTATTTCCCCAAGATATCTTAAAATATGTGTCCATACAAAGACTTGTACAAGAATGTTCATTGCACCTTTATTTACTATAGACAAAATTGAAATAAGTCCAAATGCCCATAAGCAGAAAAACTGATAAATAAATTGTGCTATATTCATACAATGGAATACTACTTAACAGTATAAAGGAACAAGTTATTTATATATGCAATAATATGGATCAATATTACAGTCTTTATGCTGTATAATCCCATTTCTATGTGGTTACAGACAATCAAATTAATGCCAGGTAAACAATCAAACAAAAGGACAATGATTGCCTTTGGTTGGAAGGAGGACACAAATATACTGAGAGATATAAGGGAACATTCTGAAGAGAAGGAAATGTTTTATATCAATGTTCAGTAATCTTTTTCTGTTAATATACAGACGGTAAATATCTTGAGCTTTGCAGACCGTTGGATAATCTTTATTTTCTTTTTTTATCACCCTTTAAAAATGTTTTAAAAAATCATTCTTTGCTTCTAACCTGTACAAAACAAGTCATGGGCCATAGTTTGCTAAACTATATCCTACATCACAGAAGTCTAGATTATATAAGCATGTCCCTTTATCAAAATTATGGAGAAATAATAGGAGTATTTCAATGTAATTGTACTCAAAGATACAGAATTGCAAAATAATAATAACAATCTCCAAGTTAGGGATGTGGGGAATGGGTGAAAGTATAGATTAAATAATGATAGAATGTTGATCATTAATCTATTAGGGATTAAGATGGCTAACGTGAGGCAGCAAGAGTGAGTTTCTCCTATGGAGTAACACAGTTTCCTCAGCACCCAGAAAGACCAGAAGCACACCCCATAACTTTTCAAAAAAGTGATAATAACCACAGAGTGCAAGAAGGGAAAAATCCATTGACCTGGGTTGGAACTGGCCAGATCTCACCTGCACCACCACAGTATACCAGCAGCCTCCAGGCACAGTAGAGAAGGCAAGAGAGGGGAATTCAGGAGTTCTGCACTCCTGCCATAGATTGGGGGAGGTGAAGCCTTTTGGGACTCCAGTCCCTCACTAGAAACTACCTTACCCACAGTCATGCTCTGCAACAGCCCACATGGAGTGGTGCAGGAAAAAATAAAGCCTTGAGCAGTACCAGGCACAATTTCCCAGGAACTCAATCCTTGTGGGTGATGGCTACTTTCTAGCTGGCCTGGGAGGTGACAAGCCCCAAGGGCAAACTCCAGGGCTGCAGACAGTTACTGACTGGGGCAGGTTGCCTGAGAATACCTGAGGTCCCGAGGCCAACTGCACTTTGACATTCACAAGGCAAACTGCCAGAGGCCAAGGTGGGAGTGATTGCCAAGCAACCACTCACTCCGATGTAAACTCTTCTGTGCCAGCCCTGAACAACAGCATTACTCCAGTGGCCTGGGATTTCCTCCTGATCCCCACTGGGGTAGCTAAGAGTGCACCCTTGTGGGGTGCTCAAGATCATTCCCCCATCCCCTTCACTCCCCTTGAAGGCTCAAAACAGGTAACTTGAGTAATCCCTAGAGCCTTGGTAGCTGGCTAGGATGGCTGGGCACTCCTTCAGAGCAACACTTGCCAAGGAGAAAACCCATAGCCGCCATCACAGCTGGCTTTCTCCTACAAGTGCCACCTCCTGGCTGGAGGTCAACATTACAGCCCACATATCCAATATCATATCTCAGCTTTGGGGAAGACCTGATCTTAAATGCAGCTAACATCACTTTCCAAATCACATCAGTCACTCAGGATTCCATGAGCCAGGGCAAGCATCTAGCACAGGACTGCCACAGCTGGCAATTTAGAAATTCACCACAGCTAGGCTACCTATAACCAAGGGAACCCTACAGTGCCTACATCAGCCCCCTGCCAACCTCAAATAAGAAATAATCTATTCAAATGAGAGGGAATCAGAAAAATAATTCTGACAATATGAAAAAACAGAGTTCTCCAACACCCCAAAAAGACCACACCAACTCTTCAGTAGTGAACCCTAACCAAAATGAAAGTTTTGAAATTCCAGACATAAAATTCAAAAGGTTAATTATAAGAGTACCCAATAAACTTCAGGAGAAAATTGAAAACTAACATAAAGAAAATTTTAAAGTATTCAGGACATGGATAAAAAATTCTCCAAAGAGTTAGAAACTTTAAAAAAAAGCCAAATTTCTGGAAATGAAATAATCCTTAAGGGAAGTACAAAATGCAGTGGAAAGTTTTAAAAGTAGACTAGAACAAGCAGAAAAAAAGGATCTCAAAACTTGAAGACAAGGCTTTTGAATTAACCCAATCAGGCAAAAATAAAGAAAAAAGTATCAAGAGAATGGAACAAAGTTTCCATGAAATGTGGGATTATGCAAAACGGAATCATAAGTATTACTGAGGAAGAAGAGAAAGCAACAGGTTTGGAAAACCTATTTGAAGGAATAATGGAGGAAAATGTCTCTGGCCTTGCCAGAAATCTAGACATCCAGATACAAGAAGCCCAAAGAAGATTCATTGCAAAAAAGTTATTCCCAAGGCATATAGTCATCTGGTTTACAAAGTTACTGTGAAGGAAATAATTTTAAGAGCAGTGAGGCAAAGGCATCAAATAATTTACAAAGGTAAACCTACCAGATTAACAACAAACTTCTCACAAGAAACCCTATGAGCCAGAAGGGATTTGAGTTCCATCTTCAATCTTCTCAAACAAGATAATGTCAGCCAAAGATTTTTGTATCCCACGAAATTAAATTTCATAAATGAAGGAGAAATGAAGTCCTTCCCAGACAAGCAAACACTGAGGGAATTTGTCACCACCAGACTGGCTCTACAAGAACTACTCAAAGGAGTTCAAATACTGAAATAAAAAGTCAAAATACACCAGTAGAAAAAACTAGAAATCATAAAGCCCACAATCCTTATGAAACACCAACAGATGATAGATAGATAGAGCAACAAGATAACAACCAGTATGATGAATGGAATAGTTCCTTATGTATCATTAACTCTGAATGTAAATGGTCTCAGTGCCCCACTAAAAAGATACAGACTGGCAGAATAGATATAAAAATCACAACCCAAATTTCTGCTGCCTTCACGACAGACTCACAAAGACTTCTATAGACTCAAGGCAAAGGAATGGAAAAAAATATTCCATACAAATGGAAACAAAAAATAAGCAGGATCATCCATTCTTATATTAGATAAAACAGACTTTAAATTAACAACAATAAAAAAGAAAAGATGGTTATATGATGATAAAGGGATCAAATCAATGAGAAAACATAATAATTTTAAATATATATGCACATAACACCAGAATACCCATCTTTATAAAACAAATTCTACCAGACCTAAAAAAAAAAAAAAAAAAAAAAAAGATACACTGCAATAAAATAGTAGTGGGAGACTTCAACACTCCACGACAGCAAAAGACGGATCACCAAGGCAGAAAGTCATCAAAGAAATATTGGAGTTAAACCAGGCCCTAGAGCAAATGAAATTAACAGACATCTACAGAACATTTCACCCCAGAACTACAGAATATGCATTGTTCTCATCAGCACACGGAATATTCACCAAAATAGACCATATGATAGGCCACAAATCAAGTCTCAGCAAGTTCAAAAACATCAAAATCATATCAAGCAAGTTCTCAGACCACAGTGGAATAAAACTAAAAACTCCAAAAAGAATTCACAAAGCCAACAAAAACATGGAAGTTAAACAATCTGTTCATGAATGACCCTTGGATCAAACATAAAATCAAGATGGAAATTTAAAAATTTATAATGAATGACAACAATGAAACAAGTTATGAAAACCTCTGGGACACAGCCAAAACTGTGCTCAGAGGAAAATTTCTAGCACTAAAGGCCTACATTGATAAGACTGAAAATTGCACATCGACAACCTAACATCACACCTCAGGAAACTAGAAAAACACAAACAAATCAAAGGCAAAGTTAACAGAAAAAAAGAAACAATGAAGATCAGAGCAGAACTAAATGAAATTGAAATTTTAAAAAACACCTAGAAGCCTAAACTTCGCCTGCATGCTGCTTACTTATGTAGTAAATTCTCACTTGTACCCCACAACTCTATAATAAATAAATTTTTTAAAAACACACAAAAAATCAGTGAAACAGTTTCTTCTTTGAAAAGATAAACAAAATAGATAGATCACCAGCTAGATTAATTAAGAAATGAGGAGAGAAGATTTAAACTAGCTCAATCAGAAATAAACATGAAGACATTACAACTGATACTGTGGAAATTCAAAAGATCATCTGAGACTATTATGAACATCTCTATACAAACAAATTAGACAATCTAGAGGAAAGTGATAAATTATTGGAAACATACAACCCCTCAACCTTGAATTGGGAAGAAATAAAAACCTGAACAGACCAATAATGTGCCACAAGATTGAAAGAGTAATTAGAAATTTCCCAACAAAACAAGACTCATAGCTGAATTCTACCAGATCGTCAAAGAAGAACTGGTACCAATTTTACTGAAGCTAATCCACAAAATTGAAGAATTCCTTCCTAACTCATTCTATGAAGCCAGTATCACTCTGACACCAAAGCCAAGTAGACACACACACACAAAAAGAAAACTATAGACCAATATCCCTTATGAACATAGATGCAAAAATCCTCAACAAAATATTAACAAACAGAATTCAACAGCACATAAAAAAAAAAAAAACACCACGACCAAGTAGGTTTTATCCCAGAGATACAAGGGTGATACGAGATATGTGAGTCAATAAATGAGATCCACTACATAAACAGAATTAAAAACAAAAAGCATATGATCATTTCAATAGATGCAGAAAAACATGTGATTATATCCAGCAATGCTTCATGTTTAAAACCCTCAGCAAAATAGGCATAGAGGAAACATTCCTCAAAATAAAAAAGTCATATGTGACAAATCCACAGCCAATGTCATCCTGAATGGAGAAAAGTGAACACATTCCCCTTCAGAACTGGACAAGGCAAAGATGCCCCCTTTCACCCTCTTGTTCAACATAGTACTGGAAGTCCTAGCCAGAGCAATCAGACAAGAAAAATAAATAAGGGGTGTCCAAGTTGGAAAAGAAGAAATCAAACTTTCTCTGTATGCCAATGATATGATCTAATACCTAGAGAATACTAATGAGTCCTCCAAAAGACTTCTGGATTTAATAAATGAATTCAGTAAAGTTTCCAGATACAAAATCAGCACACACAAATCAGTAGCACTGCTACACTCCAAGAGTGGCCAAGCTGAGAATCAAATCAAGAACTCAATTCCATTTACAATAGCAGCCAAAAAGATAAAATACCAAGGAATATATTTAACCAAGGAGGTGAAAGATCTCTACAAGGAAACCTACCAAACCCTTGTGAAAGAAATTGTAAAGGGCACAAACAAATGGGAAAACATTCCATGCTCATGGATTGCAAGAATCAACATTGACAAAATGACCATATTACCCAAAGTAATCTACAGATTCAATGCAATCATTGTCAAACTACCAACGTCAATTTTCACAGAATTAGAAAAAAACTATCCTAAAGGTCATATGGAACCCAAAAAAGAGCCAGAACATCCAAAACAATCCTAAGGGGGGAAGAAAAAAAGCTGAAGGCATCACATTACCTAACTTCCAACTCTACTACAAGGCTGTAGTAACCCAAACAGCATGATACTGGTATAAAAGCAGACACATGAACCAATGGAACAGAATAAAGAATCCAGTAGTAAACTGAAATACATACAACCAACTGATCTCTGACAAAGCAGACAAAAACAAACGCTGGAGAAAGGACACCCTATTCAACAAATGGTGCTAAGAAAATTGGGTAGCTCCATACAGAAAAATGAAACTTGATCCCTATCTCTCACCATATATAAAAATTAACTCAAGATGGATCAGAGACTTAAATGTCAGACCTGAAACCATAAAAATTCTAGAAGAAAACCTAGGAAAAACTCTTCTGGACACCAACCTAGGCAAAGAATTTATGGCTAAGGCCCCAAAAGCAAATGCAACAAAAACAAAAATAAATAAGTGGAACTTAATTAAACTAAAACGTTTCCACACAGCATAAGAAATAATCAACAGTGCAAATCAGAAACCTACAGAATGGGAAAAGATATTCAAAAACTATACATCTATTGATAAAGGATTGGTATCCAGAACCTGCAAAGAACTCAAATCAGCAAGAAAAATGCAAATAACCCCATTTAAAAGTAGGCAAACGACATGAACAGACATATCTCAAGAAAAGACATGCAAATGGCCAGCAAACATATGAAAAAATGCTCAACAGCTCTCATCATCAGAAAAATGCAAATTAAAACCACAAATGAGATACCACCTTACACCAGTCTGGATGGTCACTATTAAAAAATCAAAAAACAGTAGATGCAGAGAAAAGGAAATGTTTACACACTGTTGGTGGGAGTGTAAATTAGCACTACCTCTATGGAAAATGGTATGGAGATCTCTCAAACAACTACAAATACATCTACAATTAAATCTAGCAATCCCACTATTAGGTATCTACCCAAAGGAACAGAGGTCATTATACAAAAAAGACATCTGCACCCACATGTTCATCACAGTACAATTCACAAATGCAAAGATATGGAATTAACCCAAATGCCCATCAACTGATCAGTGGATAATTAAAATGTGGTATATATACACCGTGAAGTTCTATTCAGCTATAAAAAAGAATAAAATAATTTCTTTCGCCGCAACTTGGATGGAATTGGAGAACATCATCCTAAGTGAGCTACCTCAGGAACAGAAAACCAAACAGTGCATGTTCTCACTTAAAAGTGGGAGCTAAACTAAAGAAATAGAAAAACATAGAAGTCGGGCTTGGTGGCTCAGCATGTAATCCCGTGCCTTGGGAGGCTGAGGTGAGTGGATTGCCTGAGCCCGTGGGTTCGAGACTCGCCTGGGCAACTTGGCGAGACCTCATCTCTACAATAAATCAAAAAAATTAGCCGGATGTGGTAGCGCGCACCTGTAGTTCCAGCTACTTGGAAGGCTGAGGCGGATGGATCGCCGGAGCCCAGCAGGTCGAGGCTGCGGTGGCCAGGAGCAGCCACTGCACTCCAGTCTGGGTGACAGAGTGAGACTCCAACTCAAAAAAAAGAGAAAAACATAGAAAATGGTATAATGGACTCTCAAGACTCAGAAGGGAGAGAGTAAAAAAAATCACCTATTGGATACAATGTGCACAGGTGAGGGGTGGGGGGTGGGTATACTTAAAGCCCAGACCAAAACTATTTGTACCTCCAAAGCTTTTGAAATATAAATAAATAAATAAATGTCATCTTAAAAAAGAACATTATACACACATGGGTGTTGTTACTATTTTATTTTGTATTTTTTTTATTTTCCATAATAAAAAGGTCTTTAAAATGAAATAAAAATTCCTGTGATGTAACTGAAGCAGTGCTTAGAAGGAATTTTTTAGCTATGGGTGACTAAATTAGAAAATAAGAAAGGTTCAAATTAACTAGCAAAGTTTTCAGCTCAAAAAACTAGAAAAAGAGTAACAAACTAAACACAAAAAAGTAGAAGGAAGCAAATAATACAAAACAGCAAGCATACAATAGAGAAAATTCAACAAAGTCAAAAGTTGATATTTTTAAAAAATTAATAAAAGTGATAATTTTCTAGCAAAACTAATCAAGAAAAAACAAAACCACAAATTATAAGTATCAGGAATGAAAAGGGAGACATTGCTTCAGACCCTAAGGATATCTAAAAAATGGCATGTGCATATATATACAACTGTATACCAGTAAGTTTGATAACATATATGAAATGAACAACTTCTTTTTAAACCATAACTCACCAAAACTGGCATTAAAAGGAATAGAAAGTTTGAATAGTTCGATATCTATTAAATAC